>JBBPBT010001444.1:2680127-2696322 GCA_037974875.1 Cicer bijugum
TTTCAAACAAAACACATAAAATTAATTATCATCCTCAATATAATGCAATTTCATCAAATTTATAACTTAAATATTTAAATAAACTCATATTTTTATCTCTAACAAAATCAAATAAAAAATGGCACATATGAGTTTATTTGAAGATTTGAGTTACAAATTTGATAAACTATATTTTATATTAAAGAATATAATTAAATTTATGAGTTTTGTTTTAAAATTTTGATGAATGTTTGAATTTTTGTAAAAAAAAGATAACATTGTTAACATTTTAAAACATAAAAAATTAAATTGTCACTTAATATTAAAATAAAGGACTAAATCGGGAAAAAAAAATGACTAAAACGTTAACTGAAATTAAGTTAAGAGACTATAGGTGGTATTTACACTTTTTAAATTGAATCACAAAATAATATTTATTTATCAATTTATTTTAGTTAAAATGTGGGTAATGGGTATGGGTACGGGCACTTAGGTACCCAGAGGGTAAGGGTACGGGTATTAAAGTTGATACCCAAGAGGGTACGGATATGAGTATGGGTATTTTTTTAAATTGCGGGTATGGGTACGGGTACTATAGTACTCTACCCATACCCTACCCATTGCCATCCCTAGATGGGGAGATTCAACAAAAAAAATTATATTTTGGATTGGAAGGAATAGTTGGAGGTAAGGAAACATAGGCAAACACAAAGAGGAATATTCGTGACGTAGAATAATATGTTATAAGAATGTTAATTTAAAATAAAGAGAACATTCTTTGTTAAAAGTGTATAATAAAAAATGTCAAGGGCACTGATGTGGTGATATTAATGTGCAAAAGTAAAAGATTAGGATAAAAAGAATCACACACAAAATTATATTGGTTCATCCTTAATCTTAGGCAACGTCCAATCCTCACACCATGTGCACAACAAGAATTAAAGGATTTTGTGAGGGCCAAAAGCCCTCACAAAGGGCCAAAAACAGCCACAAAGGTGGCTTTTGTGAGGGCTTTTGGCAGCCACAAATAATAAGCTGGTCACAAAATTGTGAGGGTTTTTGCAGCCACAAAGGAGAGGCATTTGTGAGGACTTTTGCAGCCACAAAAGTCTGCATTTGTGAGGGCATAGGCCGCTACAAAAGACTGGCTGACTGGATTTTGTGAGGGCTTTTGGCCGCCACAAAGGAATGCTGACTGGATTTTGTGAGGGCTTTAGGCCGCCACAAAATCTTGCTGACTGGACATTTGTGAGGGCTTTTGGCCGCCACAAATGCCAACGTAAAATATAAATTAATTTTTATTTCAATAATTATAATTAATATAATTAATATATTTAATATATTCTGTATTTAATATAATTAATATTATATATAATAAATTAATATAATTATAATTAATATAATTAATATATTTATAAATTAATATTAAAATTTAAATTATAAATTAAATTTAATATATATAATAAACTAATCTTAATATAATTAAAAATTTAAAATAAAATATTTAAATTAAAAATAAAGATTAATAATTAAATTATTTAAATAATAAAATATTAATTATAAAATATTTAAATTAATAAAAATATATTTAAATTATTAATAATAAAATATTTAAATATTTAAATTAATAATTATAATTAAACATTAATTTAAATTAATGTAAATTATAAATAAATTATAATTTAAATTAAAATTAAATTAAAATTTAAATAAAATTAAAATTAAATATTAAATATTAAAATTAAAATAAATATTATATATAAAAACATAATATTAATAATAATTAAAGCTAGCTATAGCAATCATGATAAAATCAAATAAAACATGCATTCCAAAATTATCAATTAATGTCTTACAAACCCAAAATTAACAAATAATGTCTTACAAAGTGGAAATTAATTAAACACACATTAATAATGTCATACAACCCAAAAATAAATTATGAAATTCTTCAAATGATCACATCAATCCTCATAATAATTCGTCTGATCAGCTCCACTCCCACCATCATTATTTCCTGCATTCATACCCGACGAAAGAAGTCCTTCAAAAGTATTATGCATTTGTGTTGGAGGAGACATCATGCTTTGAAATTGAATTTCATCTTCAATGGCACCACCAGTAGTCGAAGGAGGAGCCCTAGCTGGATGAGGTTGATTTAAATCTGGTCTGATCAACCCAGCTGTTGGCATAGTCGGTCGGTATGCAGTTTGATGGTCTGGTCCTCCTGATCCTCCTACTCCCACTGAAGCCATCTCTCTCTCTCTCTCTCTCTCTATATATATATATATATATATATATATATATATATATATATATATACATCCATATCCATACATATATATAATATAATATATGTGTGTATGTACAATTAACATAAGATTAATTATATGTAAATAATAATGAAATAAAGGAATATACATAAATAAATAAATAAATACAATACATAAATTTTAACACTCACATAAATAAAAAAATATATAATATTATACATATCGATATCCATACAAATATATATATATATATATATATATATATATATATATAATGTCTAATTAATTAATTGTCTTCGTCTTGGACAATTTTTTGCACTCTCGCAAAATTGAGAAACTCTTCGACCTTGTTAGCAAAACGTTGTTTAAGACCCTTTCTTCCGGGAAAGTTCCTATCGTACATCCAACTACGGTCTAAATCCATAGTTGCTATATATATATATATTAATTGCTTTATTTTTCAAAAGCATTAATATAAATTTTGACATATTTATATGTCAATTAGGGGAGCATGCATTTGCACACAATATAATATATTCTTAACAATACAATAATAAAATATATACCAAATACAATAATAAAATATATATCAATACTATCAAAAAATATCAATACTACCAAAAAAATAATAATTAAATAAACATTATATATATATATATTAATTTGCCAACAATATAATAAATTATAAATAATATAATAACATATTGATACTTATAACAAAAAATAATAATTAATATGATAAATTTTAATAATATTTTTTAAAAATCAATAACTTTGATATATATGTCAATTAATTAGGGGATTATATATTAATTAATTTTCAAACAATATAATAAATTATTAATCAAGACTATATCATTATACAAACCTATATAAAATTTTAAATGATGTTTTTTTAAAAATCAACACTAATAATCAAGACTTATTTAAAACAAAAAATAATAATATCATCGATTTTAATAATGTTTTTTTAAATAATAATTATATTAAAACCAATATATTTTAACCGTGGTTTGAAACTTTAATTTATCATATATTAATATGTAAACAACATCATTACTATTTTTTTAAAAATAAATATATAAAACTAATCTAAATATATATATTACTAATATATATTTTAAAAATAATATATATATATATATACTAATCTAAATTTAAAATATATAAAATACTAACTTGAAAGCCGAGTAGCGTCTGACTTCAAGCTTCCACTCACGTACGATGCTTGCAAGTCTTCGAAATAATTAACAAGCACTATAAAAATAAAAATCAATAACATTAATTAGTTATATCATATTAAAAAAATAAAATTATAAATTAATTACATATATAATATAAATTAATTACATACATAATATAAATTAAACTTACCAAATTTATATGATGAGTAATTTGTAGAGAGATGGAGGAGAGAATAGTAAGATATAAGTTTTAGAGAGAAGTTGTATTGTGAAAATGAAGTAGGAAGATGGGAGATATATATATATATATATATATATATATATATATATATATATATATATATATATATATATATATATAGTATTTGCATTGGGCATTTGTGGCGGCCTTGCCCGTCAGAAAAGCCAACGGTACATTTCATTTGTGGCGGCCTTGCCCGTCAGAAACGCCAACAGCTACAAAGGAATTTGTGGCGGCCTTTGCCGCCAGTAATGCCAACGTATCTTTCCAGTTGTGACGACCTGAGCGGCCAGAAAATCCAACTGGATTTGGGCGCCCTTTGTGGCGGCCTTTGCAGCCAGTAATGCCACGTCCCCAATCCTTTGTGGCGGCATAGGCCGCCACAAATTCCCTGGTCACATCAGCTCATTTGTGACGGATCTGGCCCTCACAAAATTCATTTTTGTGGCTGTAAAAGCCCTCACAAAATCCCTAAATAATTAACTGGATTTTGTGGCTGCCTAAGCCCTCACAAAATCACAACATTGTGATTTTGTGAGGGCTTAGGCAGCCACAAAATCCAGTTAAATATTTAAAAATTTGTGAGGTCTTTTTCAGCCACAAAAGATGACCAATTTTAATTTTAACCTTTGTGAGTGCTTTTTCGGTCACAAATTTGTAAGGGTTTTATTCGGCCACAAAATATTTATAAAGTTGGCCACAAAATAGGGTTTTTCTTGTAGTGGTGAGCCTTGTGAGATTTTTTCAATATCTTACTGAAGAGAACATTATTTCAACACAAATTTACAATATTTTCATTAGATCACAATTTGATCTAATACGACTTGTAATATCAAAACCTCAACAAGCTTACAGTCTATATTATAACAACCTCAATAAGTTTACAAACTCAGTCTAAACATAGTTAATACAACCTTCCTCTTAACAATCATAAATGAACACTTTGAGAGAATTTTATAAGTATCAAAATAATTGTATAGGTTCTTCATTTATGAAAGCTCAAAGACAAATTTAAAAAGTTAAGGTAAATGTAGCAACACACTAAAGAATATGGAGCTCGAATTTGTGAATCAAAATTTGAAGTGTGTTTCATTAAAAGAGTCTCATGAGTGACTTGAGAATAAAACAAGTAATTGGTGATTTATAGTTTAGACTATTTCTCTTTATGTTCAACATCCTTTCGAATTTATATATGAGAAGAGTTTCCGTTTGCTAAAGGCGAAAAGAGCTTTTGGACAAGCGAATCTATAAATCAATCTTCTTGATAGGTGTCTTAATGTTTTAGTGCAGTACAAAGAGAAAGTTTTCTTATAGAGAAGGACATTCTTCTACCTTCTGTGACAAAAAGGTAACTTCAAAATCTGAGCAACGAGACACCCCAAGTTAGTAATCTAATGCAACATGGGGAAGGAAAAGAGAAAGTTTTTGTCTCTTTGTGCTTGCAAGTGGTAGCATAAATAGAATGTTCTCTCCAAAAAATGTTGTATGCCAAAAAAATTGTTGGCTTGCTCATATTGGTCTAAATGAAATTTGAAAACAATTATGGGACTGAAGACAAATCAATAATAGCTTCAATGAAATATTTCTTTGTTTATATCATAAAAAAATGTTCTTTCACTATTTCTCAAATAAGTTTTTTTTTGTGCAATATGTCTTAATTGCAATTTTTTTTAAATGACTTCAACTATAAATTTATTCCTTTTCCATTTATGAGTTGACTTAAAAGCATTTCAGGTGATATAACTTGGTTTAAAATGAGAGATAATATTTTATCATATAACCCAACAAAGGTAACACTCTTTTGTATCAGGTTGAGCATTCTTTTCTATGTAATTTGAGTGATGTTTGTTTTTATTGTGAGTGGGATGCTTAGACTAAAATTAAAAACTAATATCAATCTTTAAAACACTCAAAAGCACATGTTAGATCATATAATGATCATAATCTTAAAAATATCATTTAAGATGTATGTTATCTTTTAATCTTCAAATTAAGATTTTTGCTTCATTAATCTCCTCCTTTTTATGATGATAAACTTCTTGAACTAGATTTCAAATTTATGATTGTTATTTTAGTAATGTGATGATAAGGCATGCACAATGTATCCAAAAACTCCTACTCAATTTTAGCATCCATAACTGTATTTCATTCATATCAAATTGGTATGGTAACATAAATGATTTTACATGAACTTTAATTATAATTTAGAAACTTAAAAGTCAAAGTTTAGAGTCACAAAACATTACAAAATATTCCAATCTTTGGCCGACTTCTTCAACAATCTATTTCCTAAGAATGACATTTTATTCCATATTGTGAATAACAATGTTCTGCAGAATCACCATCGCCCCAAAAATCTTAGGATTGTCTTTCCTAGTTTTTGAAGTATTTTTTCCCAATTTTGGTTCTCTTTTGAGGGCGGGCATTGGCAGATTGGCTTTGTGGATAGCTTGAGCCCTTAGCATGCAGAAAGTCTTAAGGATCCAAAATTTTCAAGAAAGTATGGAAGAGAAAAAGTGGATGATTGAGTTGGTGGTTTCACCAAATTTTTGAGTGTGTTAGACCCAAAAAGAGTAGAGGAATTGTTGATAAGGGACACAAAAGCAGGAACAAATTGTGACATGTTTTCAATTACAAATTTTTAGGGATCAAGAAGAGGAACTGAACTAGATAGAGTGGATCCCATTGACATTGTTGTTAGAGTGAGTGCATGAATGAAAGTATTGCATGATCAAAATCAACAACATTTTCTATCAAATCAACAGCAGTCTCCTGGATATTGTTTTCTTCATGAGGAGAATGTTCAATTTCCTCTAAAATTGCTTCAAACAATTGTTCTATTTTGTTGACCTAGATTTTTCTCAAACTTTTCTTCTTTGTAGTCCTTTGATCATCTTTGGAACTAGTATCTTAAGGTGAGGATGATGTAACTCTTTTTCTTGTTTGAGAAGGATCATTTTTTATATGGCTCACATTTTTTATGGTGAACCTTGAAAATGAAGTGAGAGAGACTTCATATTTGAGAGGATGATTTTGGTTTTGTTTGAGAATTGGAAGAGGAAGGTTTTTGTGGTGGTTTAGGAGAAAGTTTAGAAGGAGGTTTTTTTTTTTTGGCGGAAAAGTAGTTTCTTCAGAATCACTATTATAGATGGGGTGTACAAAAGTGTTTTTCTCAACATTTTTCTTGGTACCAATTCCAGCTTAAATGCGTGAAAACTTTCTGAATTTTCCAAGGTATGCAAAATTGGTCTTCTTGGGTTTAACCAAGTGTGAATGAGTGATTGTAATGTATAGAACTGATGTTATAGGATTTGGAGAACGATCCACATCCAAAGTTTCCATTTCAACAATTTGATCAATTGTGGGACTTATAGAAGGAGGAGGAGGTGGAGAAGCGGAATGAGAGATTGGAGGTGAATGAGATGTTGACTCCAAAGGAGGACGGTCATGGACAACCTTTCTTATTAATTCCTTGGTTCTTGCCATGGTGAAGTTTTTGTTTTCGAAAAAGAGAAGAGAAAGATGAAAGAAGATCAAATGTTGTTAGAAATTAAAAAAATTAAGCTAAGAGATAATGATACCCTATTTGAAGTAGCCATTTGAGCCTAGTGAGTATGCAACATAACGGTTAGAATGATCACCCAATGGTTGTCTTAACATTTAAGATTTGAAAACTTAATTTGGAGAAAGAAAGAAAAAACGTGAAGGATGCTTTTGATTCCTAGAGAATAGAATGTTATGAATTTTTAAAAAATATCAAGGGTTTTGCTCAAGCAATTTTGAACGGGGCGTTTTTTTGACAATTTTCAACTTTTCCTTCTTAAATTCAAAATGATCATTTACAAGAGGTTTTATAAAAATATCAACAAGTCGGTTTTCAATGTTAATGTAAATTAATTCATCGTCCTTTTAATTCACATGATCACGAATAAAGTGATGTTTAATTTCAGTATGCTTTAATCTTGAATGTTGAATGAGATTTTTTTGACAAAATAATAACACTTGTATTGTCACATAAAATTGAAATATTTGTGTACTTTAAAGAGAAATCCTCAAGTTAATTTATTATCTATAAAACTTGTGAACAACAATTTGCAATTGTATTCAACTTCATTTGTTGAGAGTGAGAGTACAATAGTGTCATGCTTTCTACAACACCACCTCACAAAATCTTCTCCAAGGAATTGATAGGTGTCATTTGTGTTTTTGCTTTCAATTTTTTTACAAGCATCACATTAGACTACAAGATCAAAATGATAACTTTTGTTGTACCATAGGCCAATATCAGTAGTACTTGTTAAATATTTAATAATTATTTGAACATTAGTTAAATGTGATTCTTTAGGAGATGATCGAAATCTTGCACATAAACCAACTACAAAGATTATGTCAAGTCTTCTGGAAGTTATATTAATTAATGAGTCAATCATTCCTCTATATTAATTTTTAGAAATAGATTTTCCTATATCATTTTTTCCAAAGTTTGATGATGGATGCATGAGAGTTGTCGTGATTTTGACTTCACTCGTTTTATATTTCGTAAGAAGCCCTTTAATGTATTTTTATTGACAAATAAAAATACCATCATTTTGTTGCTTGATTTGTAAGCCTATAAAAAATCTTAATTATCTTATCATGCACATCACAAATTCACTTTGTAGGAGGCTTGAAAAATTCCCACACATTTTTTCATTTGTAGCACCAATAGGTATCAATATTTTAGGAAGACTTCTTAAAAAATTTATCACCTCTATCATGAGTTGGATATATTTTTCCAAGAGGTCGTAGTTCATTAGTTAAAGCTATGAATCTGGAAAACATTTCATCTATGTTTTCACTTTCATTCATTTCAAATTTTCTTAGACATATATCTATTCTTGTTTCTTTTTCATAATGGGTTCCTTCATGATGAGTTTATAGAACTTCTAAGATTGATTTGGCAGTTTACTTTTCTTCTATTCTATCATATTCACTCCTACTTAGAGCACAAGTTGGAAATAGCTTAGTTTTAGAATTTAAAAGTACCTTTACTTTTTCATCTATTATCCAAATGTTTTCTTCTTTTGCGGCTGATGCTAGATCATTATGATCAACTCTAGGTATAAAGTTTCCTTTTTCTACTATGGACCACATGTCATTGTCTTGAGAGTTAAGGAATAGTTTCATTTTTCCTTTTCAAAAATAATATTCGATGTCTTCAAAATAATGAGGTTTGTTTGATGATCTTTCTTCTATGATAAGCTTTGCTTTTGACGTGATTTCTTCCTAGATCTTTTTCCTCTAACACTTGTTAGGTGTTGAAACCGTTAAAGGCAAAACTCTGATGCCAAGTATACACAATCATGATAAGTAATAAAGTGAAAGTAAAGTATTGATCTCATGAGGATTGATGAGGATAAGTTATAAGTATAGAAAAAGGAATGCTACCAGGCATGTGATCCCTCAATTTGTCAAAAACAACAAGTAAAACTTTTACATCTTACATTTTATTCAAGGCCATCCCCATAATTTTATGTGTGTGTGCAATTCTACTTTATGATTCAAAATATCTAGTGCTTTAGGGTTTCACTCAACTATCACAATTAATATATTTGTTTCAAGAATTTTACCTCGAGTACAAATTGCATAGGTTTTATTTTTCTATTAGACATTTTGGATTTTTCGATTCTTTAGATCACTTAGTCACTTATTTCAACAATATCATGATGTTTGATTACTCAATTACTACTTAGTGAAATATTTTTTATTACTCTACCTTTGGACATGAGTGATGGTGTGAAAACCATCCAATCACTACTCAATGAAGTGACTCTTCTTTTTCTATTTTTTTTTATATGACTAAGTTGCCACTACTTTTTCCATACTACTGATTATTAACACATGTTATATCTTATGCTAAAAACTTAATGCAATTCAGATTTATCCTAATTGCTCAAGTCTTAATGTATCTAAAAGTACTTTAAACATTTTCAATAAAAGTGGAAAAAGTATTGAGGATTCTCAATCCTAGCCTGCAAAATTTCAATAATTCAAATCTAAGGTCCTAATAAAATCAGTGTCTATTCAAATTTATTCAGTATCTATCCACAACAACCATTCCTAACACTAAAAAAATAATTTCACCCGTCCTCCAAACTTATAGTAGAAGTAGTATTGCCATTACTTATGTTAAAATTTGAAATAGGAGATTGAATATATTAAAAGACATATAACGCTAAACTATAATACAAAATATCTACCAATTAAGTTAAAGTAACAAAGAGACCATATAAAATAGATGATTTTGCATTGACAGATAATGTAGCAATGCTACAACATTATACCTCTGCACAACATCTACATGCTATAGTAGCTCAGTTTTGAAAAACATCGGTATGCTACAACAGTCCTGCACTATTTTTTGTCCTTCACTATCAAACAATGAGTTGAGAGTGAGACTCAACGTTACAACATGTCAAACACATCAACTTACCATTCTCAACTCAATTCTCATATTTAAAAGTTAGAACAAAACAAGTAATCATAAAGAAAACAAAAATTAAGGAAAATTAATGAGTTGCCACCTACAAAATGCTTAATTATTGTTAGTTGTTTCGCACTTCAACACCCAAGTAACAATAATTATTGTTACTTGTTTTGCACCCCTTATAAGGGTCAATAATAAAAATATATCATCCTCCTTCTTCCTTCTATTGGATAGTAATCCCATGTACTTGACATAGGGAGGCAAATGTTATCTACACCACCATAACTAGATAATTGGGACATGATTTCTCCCTCTCTCGAAGAACAAACATATCATCTTGAGGAGGAATGTTCTCTTGAAACGCCAAGGGTCTAGTCTCAATTGTCACATGAATCTCTCCATGCTTCACCTTTGGTATTTCTTCAACATCACAGTTTTTTTTCTTCCACTCCTTCAACAAAAGCTTATTCAAATTATAACTTCATACTCACCTCATTTTGCTCAACCAATTTTCCAGAGTTCACTTTATTTTGATAATCCATGAATGATTTAACGTCAACCCCTATGTTTTTGCATGAGGCTTGAAAATCTTCAATATGCCTCTTTGTTAACTCATGAAAATATTCACCAATCATCTTGATATCTTCAATATCCTCAAAATATTGAACTAAGATACCTTCAAGGATAAAAGCTCTCTCATTGAATAGTCCATAAAAAACATAGATGAAATATTGTGGCTGAACATTCCATGCTTGCGCATAGTCAAAATAACTTTGTTTCATAATGGGAATGACTTTCTTTTTTCACAAAACAACTAACAACAAATATAAAATACTAAAAAAGAAAACAGGATATAACATTTTTTTTAAAACAAAAACAAACTAAAAAGTAAGAGTCTCGACTAAACAAAACTAACAAATATGAATTTAAAATAGAATATACCACTTTCAATCTCTGGTAACGGTGCCAAAAACTATTTGCAATATTAATAACATGCAAGTCGGCAAATAGACACAATTATAACAAATAATAAAGTGAAAGTAAAGTATCAATCTCACAAGAATCATAGTGGCTTAATTCTAAATATTCTCAAATTTATAAGTTCCATCAATTAAATGGTAAAAGGATAATAGTAAATAATAGTAAAATAAAAATAGAATCTAAGAAAATAGTTAGGGAAATTATACTTTTAAAATTTATTTATAGTTCCAACACATGAAATGTTGTAGCATGTTATCACATTCTGAACATTGCGACTTTAAGGGTTTTTGTTCTAAAGACATAAATATTATTCCTAGTTATTTAACATCAACCATTTGTCAAAGCATCTTGACTTAATTCATATTAAACAAGCAATTCCATTTTTTCCTTTTGCAAGTTCAAAAACTACCATTAAATCTAAAGTGATCAAGTTGAGATTTAAATATGACATCTAATAAACTTGATTAAAGAAACTAAAACATCACCATAACATGTTTTTAACCATAAAATCATTACAAAATACAAAAGCATAATACTCTAACTAAACATATATAGCTCATAGTGAGCTGAATAATGGATATGAAATGAAACAATAATGAAGTCGTTACAGTAAAAATCAAATGGGAGAGTAGTTATACAAATCATAACATCAACTATCACAAGATTAGCTGCAACAATCACATCAAACTTTTCTTTTCCAAGTTCAAGCTCCAATAGCTTTTAAATAGGTTGGAAATGAAAAATGGTGATGATTGAGTGATGGTGGTGGTTAGGTCTATTGAGAGACTCTCAAAACTAGGTTTTCCTCCACCCTTATTTAGGTTTGAAACTATTGTACTTTATATAGGATAGTTTTTGACCAAATTCCTCTCCTTTTTTTGCCCTTTTTGTCTTTTATGTATAAAGCATCTTTGTCCCAATGGAATAAAGGGTTGAGACGGCTGAAATATTCTTTTGACTTTTCCTTCAATAGACAAGGCGTTCCTTATGCTCATAAGAAAAGGTTATCACGTTCTAGGCCTACAACTTATCGCTATCTCGCAAGAAGGTTGTAGCAATTTACCCAGATTTTTTCAATTAATTATATTTTGAACAAAATCAACACCAAACAACATGATTCCAACATAAACTAGCCATATATAATAAAAAGGGAATTTAATCAATATTATATTAAAAATCCTAAAAAGTATCTCTGCAAGGATTTGCACATTCAAGTCTTTAAAGTGGTAAATAGGCCATATATTTGAGTTAATAATTTCACAAGAAAAGAGGTTTGAATTGTGACCTTAAATTTAAATCAAAAGTTTACTCAAGTTATCACTTGAATAAGAATGTTAGTTTAAAATAAAAATAATGTTCTTTAATGGAAGTGTATACTAAAAAATGTAATTGACAATGATACGGTGTTATTAATGTGGAAAAGCAAAAGGTTAAGGTGAAGAGAATCTCGCACAAATTTATCTTGGTTCACGCTTAATCTTGGACTACGTCTAGGCCTCACACCTTTAGAGAATTTCCACTATCTTGCTAAAGAAAACGTTCTTTCAACATAGTTTTATAATCTTTTATTTAGATTGCAACTTGATCTAGTACACCCTGTGTTGTCAAATTCTCAAGACGCTTACAACCTGTATTACGAAAGCCTCTTTAGACTTATAAACTCAGTCTAAACAAACTTAATGCAACATTATTCTCAACAATCATAAAGGAAATACTTTGAGAGACTTTAATAAGTATATGAGTAAGTGTATGGATTCTTTGCTTATGAAAGGTCAAAGATAAATTTGAGAAGCAAAGGAAATGTATCAGCACACATAGAAATATGGAGCTCGAATTTGTAGATTTGAAACTGAAGTTTGTATGATAAAAAATGCCTTGTGAATGACTTGAAAATAAAAAAGTAATTGATAGAAGAGGAGAGCTTAGACTCTTGCTCTTCCTATTCATTGTCCATTCATATTTATAGAAGAAGAGAGCTTAGACTCTTGCTCTTCCTATTCATCGTCCATTCATATTTATAGAAGAGGAGAGCTTCAGTTAGTTGAAGCAGAAAGGAGTTGTTTGACACGATAATCCATTATGAAATCTTCTTGATGAGGTGGTTTCATATTTTTGTGCACTTCAAAGAGAACGTTCTCTTCTAGAGAAGAACTTTCTTCTACTTTTTTATTTTGAAAAAACGGTGACTTCAAAATATATGTAAGGAGACACTTGAAGTTTCTTTTCTATAGAACTTAGGAAGGGAAAACGCAACAACTGCCACTTGTTCTTCTATGTACTTGGTTTGTGTCGTTTTGTGCTTGCAACGGGTAAAACAAAGAGAATGTTCTCTCCAAAAAAATTGAGCCAACATATGTATGCCAAATTTGTGAGTTAGCTTGCTCATATCGGTCTAATTGATATCTGAAAATAGGGTTGGAACCGAAGATATATCAATCAAAGCCTTTATGACATATTCCTTTGTTGATATTATAAAGAATGTTATTTCACTATTCCTCAAATAAACTTTTTTGTACATTATGTCTTAACTGCATTATTCTTGAAATTACTTCAACTACAAAGTTATTTCATGTCCATTTTTGAGTTAACTTAAAAGTATTTAAGTTTATGAAACTTGCTTTAAAATGAGAAAACGTATTATGTCATAAAACCAAACAAAGAGAATGTTCTTTTGCATCAAGTAGAATGTTCTTTTCTATGTAATGTTTGTTCTTATTGTGAGTGATCAGATACTTAAATTAAAAACAAAACATGTTATCAATCTTTAAAACACTGAAAAGCACAGGTTAGATCACAAAACGATCATAATCTTAAAATTTTAATTTAAGAAGTTTGTTATCTTTAAAATATCTAATTGAGATTTTGCCTCTACAGTTAGGACATAGTAAGTTCAATTTAGTCTTATTTCTCATGTTTTTGCACTCTCATATATTTAGAAAAGGGTCCTCCTTATATATTCATTTTTAAAAAACATATTTTTTCTTTTATCAGTGGTAAATCGTCTTTTATGATAATATATTTCTTCTTTTGTGTATTGGTAGTGGATACATGTCTCCTAAGTCCACACTCGATGAAATATTTTCAACAAAATTAGATATTTTTTAGCTTTGGAGTTGTCTTGCTTGTGATCATCAATGGGAAAAAGAACATGAGATTTTATCGGTTTAAAGAAATTTTAAACCTTTTGGATTTTACATGTTCATCCTTCCCATCTAATTTTTATTTTCTCTCTTATTACCAGGTCTGAAGTCTATGGAGATAGAACAAATTACAAGAATTAATGGTCGTTTCTCTGTATGATATTATAATGAAAATAAGATTATTAAGTTTTCACAAATTGTACTCTTAAGTGTACAAGATCAATCGAAAGACTAACCAAACATTTCAAGTGTTGTGACAATGCTAATTAGAGAAACTACAACCTTCTCAATTCTTAAAGAATAAACACTTTTTATGTGTAAAGACCTATCACGATAGTTTCTTCACATTTGTAGTATGATAATATCCTTTAAGAAGGTCGATAAAAGATCATAATTACTCAAAAATTGGTTCAAGTTATCATTAATTTTTTTTTATTTTAATTTTCAGCTATTTCACCAGATCAAAATCATATAATTTTTTTAGCACATTTGTATTTGCAGAGTCACAAACATAAGAATAACATTGTTGAAAATGAATTTTGTTCTTGTTAAGTTGTTTCCAACAACCATACTAGTGCCAAACAAATAAGATATCTCACATTTTTTAATGTTATTTCTCTTAATAATTTTCACATGCATCCGCAAATGACTTATATTGTCATAAAGCATCACCCCATCTCAAATTCTCAATCCAACCAACCATACATAGTAGAGCGGAATAGACACTTATATTTTCTCTTTTTTTTATATAGATGTAATCAAAATAGGTTGTGATTGTAACAATTGCCCTAGAGAAGGAGTAAAAACACAAAGAGGCATTTGCACACATTCACTATACATATGTCAGATGAGGAACCGGGAAGTACAGCAAGGAATGCCATGTTATATTAAATATGAGTTTCATATCTAGAATGCACTAGAGCGAGGAGTCAGATGAGGAAATGGAGAAATATAGTAAGATGTATGTAGGTTAGATGGCCAATTCAGGAATGGCATATAATATGGAACGTGAGTTTCATATGTAGAATATTTCTAGCTAAAGATAACTCGGTTAGGATCTAACTTGGTTTTGATGGAAACTGATGACAAGGTAGATTAATGGCTAGTCGAATCTAAAGGGAATCTAGAGGGGTCAATAGATTCCTTTGTAGGCCGCAGATAAAAAGATTTTTAAATTTTATTTGCAAAACAAAAAATTAACTTATTAGATCTATTGATAGAAATGATGATATATATTGAAAAATACTATCTTTTAATAGCAATAGTTTAATAGTTAATTAGTAAAGATCAATTAATAAACAATACACAAATTGAAAAATACTTTGAACTACAACAGTGCAAAGATTATGAGGAACATTAATTAGTTATACACTACCTCAAAACTTTTGATTTCCATCTTATGTCTAAACTAGATTACGGCCTGCGCGTTGCGCGAATATTTATAAGTTTTATAAATATTATTTTATAATATTACTTTATTGATTTGTAATAATAGAATATGATAAAGAAAATTAAAATGAGAGAAAACTATATTTATCAAAATCATTTTAAAATATTTTATAAAATTCATATGAAAACTTATTATATAGAATAATTGTTTGACTCATTGTACTTTGATTGTTAATTTATTTTTCAACATATAATGGTACTTGTATTTGTTTGATAAAATAAAATGTAAAATACAAACCCAAAAATAAGATGTAAAAATTTTAAAATATGATTGACTATTTAATATTTTTTATTTAAAAAAAATGTTAATGTTGAATTATATTGTAGCGTAGTCTAAATTTATTTGTTTTATTAGTATGATGTTTTAATTGCGACCATGAGAAGTTGTTGTAAAAAAAAAATTATTGAATATATTTCATCAAGAGTTCGAAATTTATTTTATTAAAGATTTACATATACTTTAAATTAATTTTAGGCACTTA
>JBBPBT010001444.1:2705985-2737184 GCA_037974875.1 Cicer bijugum
TTTATGCACCATAAATATCGCCTTCAAATCTTTTAAAAAATTTACATCGAAATAATATTTTACAAATTAAACACACGCTGCACGGGTTATATTCTAGTATATATAATAGTTGATTGTTTTTTACAATGTTTCGTTTCTACATCTTAGTTATTATTATTTTGTTGATAAAAAATAAAAAATAAATAATTTATTATATTTTAATGTTTTACATAAACATTAAATGAGATATTGTGAGATGGTACGTGGGGCAAGAATTAATTATGAAATATTTTGTTTGAGATTTATAAGATTATAATATATAGATTATTATAATTTAATTTATTCTTATAAAATATAATTCATTTATACAGTCAGTCAATATGAAAAGTTATTTTTTTTAAACGACTAAAATTAATAATTAATTGTTTATATGAATAATTTTTTTCTTCACCTTAAGTCCTCCAATTATTTACCCTCTTAGTTCATACCAATTAAACGATACACACACCCATAACTCAATTATTATATTGTATTTTTTAAGGTCAATTAGTTGTTTGGTGAATAGAGTTATAAAGAAAGGGAGTGATTCTGGTTGCTTTGACTTGTTGAAAGGCAACGGATGTGGTTTACAAAATACTAATTGTCGATGAGTTGAGGCCCAGCTTATTTGTGGGGCTGTGAAAAAGAAGTTATTTATGCTAGCTTAACGGAAATATAAAATAAAATATAGAAAATTAGAGAAAAATAACTGAAATTAATTGACAGTTCTTAGACTATTCAACTAGAAAATGTGACAAAATTTGAAAGCAGAGGTAGCTTAACTTTATACGAAGACCAAGACCATTAGTTTTTCTATGGAAGAGAGGGACAAGGCCAATTAAGGATGGCATTAACCATGAATGTGAGGCAATAAAACTAGTTTCATCTAATCTGAGAGAGTTTGAGGTCAAGTAACAAACATGAGAACTGTTTTTCTATTCTTCAACCTATTAGCTTCCTTGTCATTAATACGCTCTTCTCTAGCAGGAGATACTTTGAACTATGGCCAGAAGTTAGTAGCCAATGAAACCATTGTTTCAGCTGGAAAAATATTTGAACTAGGCTTCTTTTCTCCAAACATTGCCGATGGTTCAAAAAGATACTTAGGTATATGGTATCACAAGCAAAAGGTGTCAGAAAAACAAATAGTGGTGTGGGTTGCAAACAGAGACAATCCTGTAGATGTTGATTCCATTGGAGTTTTCCAAATAGCAGATGATGGCAATCTTGTAGTCGTTGACACATCTGGTAACAAAAAACCCTACTGGTCATCCACTTCCAATTCTAATTCTTCACCAAAAAACAGGACAGTGAAGCTAATGGATTCTGGTAACCTTGTGTTACAAGATGATGATGAACACAACAGAACAAAACTGTGGGAGAGCTTTCAAAATCCAACAGACACATTCCTTCCCGGGATGAATATGTATAGGAATTTGAAATTGAGGAGTTGGAGAAGTGAAAACGACCCAGGAAGTGGGAATTTCAGTTTTGAGATGGAAAATGACAATAACCGTTTTACCATCCTAAACAGAACCCAAATTTATTGGGAGAGCGAAGAGTACAAGGCGTTGAATTTCAAATCAAAGTTTGATTCTACTGATGACGTCAGCGCGGACGTTTACAATTTGCTGAGCAACTTCAGTTCTATACCGAGAAACCCATTTCTGTTGGAATACTACGACAATACGAGATTGTTCCTCAATTCTAAAGGTGTGATACAGTGGGTGGACGATTTGATACAAGATGGGTTATCGATTAGGTGGATGCAACCAAATACCAATTGTTTAACCTATAATTTTTGTGGAAACTTTGCTAGTTGCAACGACAATGATAGGATGTGTAATTGTTTACCTGGATTCTACAATGATGAGACGGGAGATGGAGATTTTTATCTACAAGACAAGGTAGGTTGTAAGAGGAGAAACTCAGCATCGTGCAATGGCACCAATGACATGACATTCTTGAACTTGACTATGGTTAAAGTAGGGAGCCCAAACAAAAAGTTCGCACTAGAAAATGAAACTGATTGCAAGTCTTTGTGCGTTGGGATGTGTCCACAGTGCCAGGCTTATTCATATGCTCCACCTCCTACTAATTATTCTCTGCAGCGCGATCTTAATCCTTCCAGATGTTGGATCTGGATACATAATTTAACTACTCTTAAAGAAGACTATACTAATTGGGATAACAATCGTAGACTTTATGTCCTAGTTCACAAATCAGAAATAGGTATGTATGTATATTGCATCTCATTGATTAGTGAGTATACATTTCACATATTTTTTGAATCTTTGGAAGGTAAAACCTATAATTTCATCTTCTAAAACATTCTCCTCCAAAAACAAAATTGCAAACAAACTATAAGTGTTAATTATTCTTTAAAACATTCTCCTCCAAAAATCAAATCGCGGACAGACTATAAGAGTTAATTATGAACTGTTTATAAATAGTTAGGTAGTTATTTTTCTAATTTTTACAAGTTTTATACACAGACCGTGTCATTTCATGAATTCATTTACTATCTTTTATTATCAATCCATTAATATGAACTCTAACGAGGTTTTCTATGAGATCAATTTTCTTCTATTCGATTATGTAATTTGTAACAAATCAAAATTTCATACCATATCAGATTTGTTTTTTTATATATCACTTTTTATAAAATTGATTTGTAAAGTAAAAAATATTTCTCTCTATAAATTTACAGCTCTCCTCGTCTTTACAACTTATATCACAATTTGATTGATGTCAATTCACACAATTTAGTTAATGTCAATTCAAGTCAAGTTGAATTTTAGTAACATATTTATTATTCTTTATTTTTTCGAACTGAAATTAATTAAATCAGTCTCTCATCCTTAAAAACTAGAATTACCATAAAAAATTTCAGAAAAAAAATTATATTATTTCATCAATCGTTGTTATTATTTCGAATGATTTTTAAATATTTTTCTATGTAATATACAACTTGTATTTTAATAAACCATCGATAATTGTGAAGATTTATTTTATTCACTTTTGCAGCACCAACTTCAAGAAGTTGTGAGCCGTGCGGTACAAACATAGTCCCATATCCGTTAAGTACTGGATCAAACTGTGGAGACATCACATACTTCAACTTCAGATGCAACACCTCAACTGGACAACTTACCTTCTTCCACACTACCGCCAACAACATCACCGTTAGTTACAAAGTTATTCGCGTAACGCCAAGTACACGAACATTTACCATTCATAATGAGGATAATTCTTTTAATACATATTGTGATACTGCATCTAAACTCCATCAAAATCTTATAGTTTCTTCACCGTTTCGCTTGACCAATGACAATCCTTGCTCCGTACAAGTAGATATTAGTTGGGAACCACCTTCTGAAGAACCCAAATGTGCTAACCCCGATGATTGCATTGGATGGAAATACTCTACTTGCAGTAAAGGAAACAAGTGTGTTTGCAATCAAAACTATTACTGGAGTGGCGAGAATTTAACTTGTATCGAAAGTAAGTAATGTTAAGAACGCTACATATTTATTTGGAGGGTATGTTTACCACGTGAAGCCATTTTTTTTTATTTTATAAAATTTTTGCGAACTTTTTTTGTTTAATATAGAGATAAAATATTTAGGAAAGTGAACAATTATTTATATTTCTTGAAAAGAGTAAAAATATCAAAAAAAATATATTTATTTTTATGAAATGGATTTTTTTTAATTAATACTTTATCTTATCTCAAAAATAATAGTTCACTTTGAAAGTCAGTGAAATGAACGTACTCTATAAAATGAAAATACAACATATTCTTACGAATTAATCAGATAGAAAATTTTGGATTATTTAAGCAAGTGTTAATTTATTCTTTTTTCGATTTCGCAACTTAATGCTACAAAAGAGCAGGGAAAAGGAAACA
Organism: Cicer bijugum; assembly: GCA_037974875.1. Lineage (NCBI taxonomy): Eukaryota > Viridiplantae > Streptophyta > Magnoliopsida > Fabales > Fabaceae > Cicer > Cicer bijugum. Next base: position 2,709,914 of record JBBPBT010001444.1, read on the forward strand.
TCAAAAGCTCCTTCATTTTGATTATTTGCTTCAGTCTTATCGGATTGGTAACTTCGGCCTGCATCATTATTTTTGGTTATCTATGTAGACAGAGGATAGCTCGCATGGTTAAGAAAGGTGGAGATTCTTTACTTTTCCTTTCTCAATTATTGTTTTCAAATTTTGGTTTTTTTATTAAGCTTATAATTATTTATTGAGTTTAGAAAAGGAAAGCATACAAAGAAATATGAGAGGGAGATTTTACGACAGTGAAAGACATGTGAAGGACATTATAGATATGGAAGGATTGGATGAGAAAGACATTGAAGGAATAGAGGTTCCCTACTTTGATTTTGAGAGCATATTAAGAGCCACAAATGACTTTTCAGATGCAAATAAACTTGGAAGAGGTGGTTATGGGCCAGTTTACAAGGTGATAGATTTTTATTTTTTTTTATCTCTCATGTCGATCTATATTTTAAATTGGTTAATTACAAACTGAGGTTTTTATTTTAGGGTAAGCTTGATGATGGTCAAGAAGTTGCAGTAAAGAGACTTTCAAGTGTTTCATCACAAGGCTTACAAGAATTCAAAAATGAGGTTGTTTTGATAGCCAAACTACAACATCGTAACTTGGTTAGATTACGAGGCTATTGCGTGAAAGGAGAAGAAAAAATTCTACTCTATGAATATATGCTCAACAAGAGTTTGGACTTATTTATATTTGGTTGGTCTCTAAACCTATTTATCACTTGTGATCTTTAAATGTTTTGAGTAAATTGGTTAATGATTTTTTTCTTTCAAATCAAAAATTAAAATATTCAAAGATTCGACAAAAAGCGTAACTTTGGATTGGCAACTGCGGTTTGACATAATTATTGGAATTGCTCGTGGACTACTTTATCTTCATCAAGACTCAAGACTAAGAGTTATTCATCGAGATTTGAAAACTAGCAACATTCTTCTAGATGGGGAGATGCAACCAAAAATTTCAGATTTTGGATTGGCAAGAATATTTGGAGGCAAGGAAATAGAGGCAAACACGGAGAGGGTTGTTGGGACATAGTAAGTTCAATTCATAGTTATTTTCTGTTATGTTTGCATTCTTATATATTTAGAAAAGAATCTTACTTTTATTTATTTATTTATATATATATATATATATATATATATATATTGCTTCTTTTACTGGAGGTAAAAAGATGTTATGAGAAGATTGGTAGGAATCTATAAACCCTAATTATTAAGATATCTACTCATTTATAATTGTATGTTAGTGTTTTTGTGTGTTGGCAGTGGATATATGTCTCCTGAGTATGCACTAGATGGAAATTTCTCAACAATATCAGATGTTTTTAGCTTTGGAGTTGTCTTGCTCGAGATCATCAGTGGGAAAAAGAACACCGGATTTTATCGATCTAAAGAAATTTCAAGCCTTTTGGGTTATGTATGTTTCATCCTTCCCATTTAATTTTTATTTTCAACTATTAACTTTTTTATTTAGAAATTTATATCTTATTATTAGGCCTGGAGTCTATGGAGAGAGGACAAATTACAAGAATTAATGGACTTATCTCTATATGATACTTATAATGAAAATCAATTTATTAAGTGTTCACAGATTGGACTCTTATGTGTACAAGATGAGCCCGATGATCGACCAAACATGTCAAATGTGTTGACAATGCTAGACAATGATACTATAACCCTCCCAACCCCTAAACAACCAGCCTTTTTTATGCGGAAAGACTTATCAAGCACAGCTTCTTCAAGTATGCAGTGTGACAGCATCATTCAAGAAGGTCGATAGAAAATCATAATGACTCTAAAAATTGGTTCGAGTTAAAATTTTATTTTATTGTAGATTTTGTTATATCACCTGTTCAAAGTCATGTAATTTTTGTGTATAATTGTATTTTCAGTGTCACAAGCATAACAATAATATTGTTGAAAATGAATTTATTTCTTGTTAAAGTTGATTTGTTTCTCAACAACCATACAAGTGCTAAGCAAATAAGATATCTCACATTTTTTATTTTATTTCTCTTAATAATATTCATAGGCATCAGAAAATGACTTAATAATAAGGGATCACCTCATCTCAAATTCTTATCCGAACCAACCATAAATAGTAAAGCAGAGGAGGCATTATAAGGAAAGATACATGGAAAAAATAAATATCATTAATTTACCCATTTTTATATAGATGTAATCAAATTAGATCATGATGGCAACAAATGGACAAGAGCGGAAAGTAAAAACACAATGATAAAAGAGTGTATTGATTGATTTAATTTTTTAGAATTTTGTGGTATTTGATATTATTGTGATGTTGGATGTCAAATGAAATTATGTGCATATGTTTGATTAGATGAATTTATGTGATGTGATAATAAAAGATCAATGTGTTGTATAATATATGTTTGTGTGATGATAATAATGATGTTTAATTGATGACAGTGATATTATCAATTTGTAATTAATTTATATGAAGACCATGATTATGAATGATTAATGATGTTATAAAATTGTGATGAGAATATTAAAATACCCCATAATATATTGATGAGATAGTGATGATTCTAACTTGTACTAAAGATGATGCTCTTAATAGAGTAGTCTAGGCTTACGACGGGAGAAAATAGATGTTGTGAATGTTTGAACTTGATGTGAATTTTTTAAGTTAAGATTATTTTGTCATCATATAGGTAGAGTCTGACAAACTTAGTGATTACGAGGAAATACAACTGAGTGAGCCTGATTGTAGTGGTCTTCTATTGAGCCTTAAGGAAAGATTGTTAGACTTTGGAGGTATTTAGGTGGAGAATTCCTAAATGACTTGAAGGTAGCACTCCAAATGTTTGGAGCTACCATGCAAGACACGCTTACCTCGAATATTGTGTATATGTGTCTCGGGTTGAGTTGAGAGAATCTATAAGGACATACCCAATTGGAATTGTCATTCCACTAGGGTGGTGGCATAGTATCAAGCCTCATAACCACGTATTCACAGTTAGAACGGTACCACATCATGTAGAGTCTAAGTTCATGCATAGCGTTGCATTTTTTTTACGATTATTTTGTTGTGATTAATATGTATCTCGTGCGATAACAATTTCTCTTAGATGATTTGACGTTATAGTGAAATTTATTGATTACCGTTGAGAGTTTTTGACTTTATAATGTGATGTTTTTCCTTGAAGAATGTTTGTGTAATGGTATAGTGTATTTATGATTAATTGTGTGTTCTTCTTATTTATATTTTACTATCAACATTATCTCAAAACTCACCTCCTTCCTTTTTTGTGTTTGACTGACTTTGTCATGCGTTTGCGAAATCGCAGTTATTACAGATTATTGAAAGTTCACATTTGAGAGAAACTCTGCTCTGATAGGTGATACCGAGAATTAAGAGTTGTAATTTGTATTTTACTTGTACTTATTTAATTAGAAATATCTTTTTGTATGAAAATCTTACAAGTACTAATAAGTTTTTGGAATTAAATTAAGAAATTATAGTTGAGTCAAGTTCATTGAGATTGTACTATTTTAATTGAGGAATAAAGTTGAAATTTTAGTACATGTGTATTTAGAGCAACGTGATATCATAAATTAATTATAAACTAGATGCTAACCCGCGTGTTGCGCGGGTATATTTTTATTTATTTAATTTAAGTGGATTTAAAAAAAAAAATTAATATAAAGTTTTATGTCTCAATTTAGTATTTATATCAATAATATATATACATTTTTACCAATATAATTCATAGAAGAGAAGTATCAATTTAGACGAATGACTTCAATAAATAAAGTAACGTATTAATATCGAGATTGATGAATAGGTCAAATATTGAAGTAATATATTTGATAATTGAAATTAAGAGATAGACTCAATTGATATACAATTGAGTTATAAAATATATTACTTTATTGCTGAAACTTAAAATGATTAAAATGAAATAGTTGGAAATATATTCACGTTATATTTTACTTTATTACTTTATTTCTTTGTGTTGTCTCACTCGATCATTTTAATCATTTATCTTTGTGATTTTTATTTTATTTTAAATCGAATATATTAAAATTAATATTATGCATATAGAAAACAACCATTGAACCATCAACAATATCAAATAAATTAAAATCAATTATATATATACATATATTTATTAATATTGTAAAAGTATCTCACATATAATTTTAAAGAAAGGGAGTGATTCTGGTTGTTTTGACTTGTTGAAAGGCAACGGATGTGGTTTACAAAATACTAATTGGCGATGAGTTGAGGCCCAGCTATCTTAATTTGCTAGACTGGCTTATTTGTGGGGCTGTGAAAAAGAAGTTATTTATGTTGGGTAATGCATAAGTATATCTTTCTTTTTCTCTCAGTTAACCAAAATGTCCCACTTCCAAAAAAATATTCTAAATTGCCCTACTTTTTCTCTACAACACATGGTTACATGCCCACTGCACGACCTCAATTTTTTGCCACTTCAGATAGTCGCTTCCTGGGGATGCGACCTTGTATAGAATATTTAATTAATAATAATTACAAAAAGCCAGAAAATAAAAAGGAATTTCCCCTATACAAGGTCGCATCCCCAGGATGTGACCATCTGAAGTGGCAAAAAATTGAAGTCGTGGGCATGCGACCATGTGTTGTGGAGAAAAAGTAGGACAATTTAAGATATTTTTTTAAAGTGGGGCATTTTAGTTAAGTGGGAGAAAAGGGAGGATATACTTGTGCATTACCTTATTTATGCTAGCTTAGCGGAAATACAAAATAAAATATAGAAAAGTAGAGAAAAATAATTGAAATTAATTGACAGTTCTTAGACTATTCAACTAGAAAATGTGACAAAAATTGAAATGAGAGGTAGCTTAACTTTATACGAAGACCAAGACCATTAATTTTTCTATGGAAGATAGGGACAAGGCCAATTAAGGATGTAATTAACCATGCAAGTGAGGCAAGAAAAACCAGTGTCATCTAATCAGAGAGAGAGAGTTTGTGGTCAACTAACAAACATGAGAACTGTTTTTCTCTTCTTCAACCTAATAGCTTATTTGGCATTAATATGCTCTTCTCCTGGCTATTTAGCAGGAGATACTTTGAACTATGGCCAGAAGATAGTAGGGAATGAAACCACCCTTGTTTCTGCTGGAAAAATATTTGAACTAGGCTTCTTTCCTCCAAACATCACTGATGGTTCAAAAAGATACTTAGGTATATGGTATCACATGCAAGATGTGTCTGAAAAACAATTAGTGGTGTGGGTTGCAAACAGAGACAAACCTGTAGATGTTGATTCCATTGGAGTTTTCCAAATAGCAGATGATGGCAATCTTGTAGTTGTTGACACATCCGGTAACAATAAACTCTACTGGTCATCCACTTCCAATTCTAATTCTTCACCAAAAAACAGGACTGTGAAACTCATGGATTCTGGCAACCTTGTGTTATTAGATGATGAACACATTATGAGAGCGAAACTTTGGGAGAGTTTTGAAAATCCAACTGATACATTCCTTCCAGGCATGAATATGTATAATAATTTGACGTTGAAGAATTGGATAAGTGATAATGACCCAGGAAGTGGGGATTTCAGTTTTAAGATGGACAGGGAAAATATGTTGGTGTGTATGACCTCTGTTTGACAGAAAAATATGCAGAATAATGCCTATTCTAACAATATGCGCAGCAGTTTAATAAATTCGAAATTTACTAAACACAAGATTAAACAAGGTCCTTAATAATCAATCCTAGTTAATGTCAAACAATATCAATTATTGATCATATGGTGAAATGCATCAGAAACAATTATTACTCAAGATATTGATTATCATGCAATCATGTTAAGACAATTTATCATGTAAAGTCACTTAACACAGAATCTTTATCATGCATTCAATCAATATTAAAAACATAATAATTGCAGAAATTTAAACGAGATAAGGGAAAGAAAAGTGTACGCAGATTTTTATACTGGTTCAGCCGCCTCGTGACGGCCTACATCCAGTCCTAAGATCCAACTTGATCTTAGCCTTTCCAATAGAACTTCTTAGAATTCTTAGGATCAGTTTACAGATTTTTTCACAGCGCCCCGCCTCAATCTTAAACTATTCTCCCTGTTCTATCTTTCCCTTCCCTGAATTCCCGAGTTTAAATCCCATAAACTCTACCAAGAATCCAGTCAAGTGTCTTCTTATTGACAGCCCTCAACCCGAAAGAACACCACCAGTAAGAACTAGATTTTCTCAACGTAGTTTGGTTACAGAAATGATTTACATAAATGATTTATAGAAATTAAAACAGATCAATTTTACAAAGTTCTTGATCTTCCTTCTTCTCAAAGCAATCTTTCTCAATTCAGTCTTTTTCAATCGTTGTTGATCACAAATGTAGATTGTTCATGGCTGAAAAAGATGTTCAAAGTAATATCAGTGTGAGAAAGAGTTAGTGCAGTGGTATATTATTGTTTTTTGATATCTATGTTGTTCTTGTATCTTATTGTATTGTTACTGTTATTATGAGAAGAAGAGTAAGAAGACAATTAATATAGTTTCAGGAAAAACAACACATGAATCGATTTGGCCAATCAATTCATTAAAGTTATATAGCATACTAATCGATTTATCCAATCGATTTCGCGAATCTTGTTTCTCTTGAATCTTGAAACTGCATATACTAATCGATTCAACTAATCGATTATTTTAAATGTGTTCTTCAGACTTAGATGAATGTTCATATCTGAATCGATGTGCATAATCGACTTGGAATGTTTTGTTCCAACAACGAGATCAAAACAGTCGATGTACTCAATCGATTCAAATATTTACATAGTCCTTAAGTCATCTCTGTTTCGAAAACTTTTTGTACCAATCGCTTTAGTGAGTCGATTTCACTGGTTCTAGGGACACATTGATTTTCATAAATCGATTTGCCTAACTGATTTGACAAGTTACAGAGAGCTGGCTTAAATTAACGTAATCGATGTTTCTAATCGACTATGGACTTAAGTTTGAAGCACATTTCATTAATTGGTTCATTCAATCGATTTACCAAGTCGATTGATGCCAAATTTATTTCAAAAGAAGTATATTAGTAGATTGTGCTAATCGACTGTGTATGTTGCAGACCAAGGTTATTTTGAAACTTATTTTAGTAAATCGATTTGCCTAACCGATTTATTAATTAATGGTTTGGCTCCGTGACATTCACAATCGATTGTGTCAATCGACTTCAACAATCCAAATATCATTGTGATTGGAATAATCGATGTGCCACATCGATTAGGTCACAAATCAGCATGCCACTGACTTGCGCAATTAATTTCAATAAAATGACCAATCGATGTGTCTAATCGATTTTAGGCAATCACTTTAGACTTGTGATAAGAACAATCGATTTGCCAAATCGATTAGGCCACAAATCAGTATGCCACTGACTTGCGCAATTATTTTCAATAAAATTGCCAATCGATTTGCCTAATTGGCTGTTCGCTCACTAAATTCATATTTACATATAACCCTGTTACAAAATCGATTTTACTTTTTAATTTGCTTATGAATCTTCAAGCTTTTGTTGATTTCTTGAGTTCCAAGCAATTTTCTCAAGTTAGTAGGGTTGAGTTATTGTTCCTGAAATTTTTCTCAGTTCACAATGTCAGATTTATTTCATGAAGTATGTTTGTCAATAATATCAAAAACGAACATATGTCTAACAATCTCCCCCTTTTTGATTTAAGTGACAAACATGCAATTTTAACTTGAGAAACATTTCAAAGGAATACATTGTAATAACAACAGTACAACAGTCTAGTGAAGCTCCCCCTAAATATGAGTATCCATGCTTTTCATACAGTGAAATAAGGGTTAGAGCAATAAAAACAGATCGTATCAAAGTAATTTGCGTATCAGAGTAATTTTGCAAAAAAGTACTGCTAGTATCAGAGAATCATATCATATCATATCATATCAGAGCATACTATCAAACTTAGTAAGTATTCAGAGCATAAGCATACTGAGTTAGTACAAGTTATAAATTTAGTACAAGTTATAAATTTTTTTCCCCCTTTGTCAGTTAAGTCAAAAAGAGATAAAGGAGAGAAGACTCAGAAGTTTGCTCCCCCTAAGTTGGTAGCAAAACTGAAACCTGAAAACAGCTATACATTGAAACTGGAACAGATTAGTAACAGGAGCTGTTTGTAAGACAAATTGTATCAGAGCAATAAACAGAAACAGATTATGGCACATACTAGAGATCATCAAAGTGAAATGCAACAAACAATATAATCAAAAACTCAACTTTTATATTCATTCATTCATTAAGAAAAGTACATCCAACTAAAACTATTACATAGAAAGGGCAAAATAAAATGCAAAACAACTAAGAAAACTAAAGTCCTAAACATCTAGATTTTGCTGGCCCTCATTATTATCTGGGGAAGAGGCTGAGACCGCTGTATTTCCCTCAGCAGGTGTCTCCTCAACATGAGGTTCAACATCGTCTAAGTGTGTCGGAAGTGGTTCTTCAGTCGCTTGCCTTCCAATCTCAGCAACATCACTGAAGGACAATTTAAGTCCTAGATGTTCCTGGATTGCTGCCACATCCTGTGCAACCAGGTTCAGATTGGATTGAAGCCTCTTCATCGCAGCCTCCATTCTTTCATTTGACGCCTCCATCTTGGTGTTGTGAGCCGCTTGCGCTGCCATGAATTCCAGCTTTCCTTGCGCCGCTTCCAGCATGTGTCGAAGAACGATCCATGCCCAGCTCATCTTGAGCTCTTTGCATAGACCCCACAGCAGCACGATGTCCAACTGTTGGACAACTGCGTGATTTCCTGACCTTGGGACGAGCATCCTTGAGAGTGCGTACATCAGCATCCAGTGCTGGACCTTCATCTAGCTGATTGGAAGTGAAACAAATTCCACAAACCCCTCGACCATTAGGTCCTGTACAGCAGTTTGCCTCTCCAAGGTTGCTTCCCATCCTTTGTCAGCAGCGTCAGCTTCGGAGCTGCAATCAACTGAGTTTCCATGGTAAGGAAGTCCCGACAAGTTCGAGAATTCCTCAAAGGACATGGAAATTTTCTTCCCTTTCACCATTGCGTTGAAGCCTGTATCCGTCATCTTGAAAGTAGCGTAGAAAGCTCGAATCAGGTTGGGATAAGAATCGAGCGAGCAGGAAAGGAAATCTTGTAGTCCATGAAACCGAAGATGGTTTTGAAACGTAAAACTATCATTGTCGAAGTAGGCGAAGTCCAGGACACGAGCTTCGTGAATCTTCCTCTTCACAAGCGCAGGAGGAAGCTTAAAATCCTCAGCTTGTTTGTCTTGAGGAGCTGGAGTTTTCTGTTGCGGTGTCGCCTTCTTTTGTGGTGTTGTCTTCTTCTATGGTGTTGAAGAAGCATTCTTTTTCTTCTTTTTCTTTTGCGATATTTCCTTCATCACATCTGCTAACAGTCTCTCAGTTGGGGGCTCTTTCCTCTTCTTAGATTTTCCTTGCTCTATTGCAACACTTTTGCCTTTATCTTTTGCTGCAATTTTATGGGTAGGAATAGGAACACGCTTGGAAAGAGTGGGAGGAGGAGAGGGAGTCCTTCCACTTGAAGAAGATGAAGGAGAAGGAGTAGAAGGAGATGTTCTCTTTACTCTTGCCATTTTAGGTTGATTACAGAGTGAATCTGAAGTAGGATGAGTAAGATGGAAGTTAGTATGGATCAAAATAGAGAGAAAATAGAGATTTGCAGAGGTTTGGATGCTGGAGTAATGAGGAATCGATTGCAACTGTTCCTTTTATACTGTTGGGTATGTAAATCGATTGGTCAAATCGATTTAGTTACCGTTGCTGGGGAAGATGAAAAACCAGGTGGTTAACGGCTAGTAAAAAAGCCGTAACGGTAATAAAGGCAGTCGATTACCCTAATCGATTCTCATAGTTACCCAATCGATTGTTACAATTGATTTCGTATCAGTTCAGCAACTTCAAATGACAGTCCAGACAGGCATTCATCTCAGCATCGATTTCCCAAATCGATTCTTTTGAGTGAAAATCTCAATCAAGTTCAGATAATCGATTACCTGAATCGATTTCGAGTTTCCTCAGAAAACTTTCATATCAGTTCAGAATGGAGCTTGTCTCAGCATCGATTACCCAAATCGATCCTTTAAATGAAAATCTCAATCACCTTTAAAACAATCGATTCTCCAAATCGATTTCGAGGCAGAGTCTGAAGGAATTCTTCAACTTTGAAGTCTGGGACCAAACTAATCGATTTTCCACATCGATTCTTTAACCACTATATCATGAAGTCAGTCGAATTCCATAATCGATTGACATGGGAAAGTAAAAACTTCTGAAGCTTCCTGGAAATTACAAATCGACTTACCTAATCGATTTCGAGTGTCTAATTTGAGAAAATAGACATATTACGGATCAAATCGGCTTGGGCAATCGATTTTATAAAGACATTTTCCTGTGTATCCACAGGATAATCGATTTAACCAGTCGATTAGACACATAATTCAGATCTCAGTGGGATCTATGATGCCTAGTTTCATCCTGATGTGAAGGAAGTTGTCCTTTGGCAAAGCTTTGGTGAATATGTCTGCTAACTGCTCAGTTGTGTTGACATACTCTAACTTGATATTTCCACACTGAAACTGATCTCGGATGAAATGATGCCGAATTTCGATATGTTTGGTTCGGGAATGCATAACTGGGTTCTTAGTGATACTGATCGCACTTGTGTTGACGCACAAGATGGGAACAGTTCCTAAGTCCACACCAAAATCCAACAGGTGCTGTTTCATCCACATGATCTGGGCACAGCAACTTCCAGCTGCAATGTACTCAGCTTCAGCTGTTGACAAGGCAATGCTGGTTTATTTCTTGTTGAACCAAGATACAAGGGAATTACCTAGCAAGTGACAAGTACCTGAGGTACTTTTCCTATCCAGTTTGCATCCAGCAATGTATGAATCCGAATAACCAACTAAAGAACATGTTGATCCCTTAGGATACCATAAGCCGAGATTCCTAGTTCCAACTAAATACCTGAAAATCCTCTTAACTGCACTAAGGTGAGACTCTTTAGGATTGGATTGGTATCTCGCACACATGCAAACACTGAACATAATGTCAGGCCTGCTTGCTGTGAGATAGAGCAATGATCCTATCATGCCTCTATATCTAGTAACATCCACTGTTTTGCCTAACTCATCTCTATCTAAAAGGTTTCCTTGGCTCATTGGAGTATCAATGGACTTGAAGTTATCAAAGGAGAATTTCTTTATCAAATCATTACAATATTTTGTTTGACTAATAAAAATACCTTGCTTGCTTTGGTTAATTTGAAATCCCAAGAAGTATGATAGTTCACCCATCATTGACATTTCAAATTGACCTTTCATCAAATTTTCAAAATCTTTACACAACTTATTGTTTGTAGATCCAAAGATTATGTCATCAACATAAACTTGGACCAACAAGATATCCTTTTCATTAGTTTTTATAAAAAGTGTCTTGTCAACATTTTCTCTTAAAAAGTTTTGTTGAATAAGGAAATTGCTGAGCTTCTCATACCAAGCTCTAGGAGCTTGTTTCAACCCATAGAGGGCTTTTGTTAGCTTGTATACATGATTAGGAAATTCTGCATTTTCAAAACCAAGTGTTTGGCTAACAAAAACTTCCTCTTGGATCTCACCATTGAGAAAGGCACTTTTCACATCATTTGATAAAGCTTTAAGTCCATTATACATGTATAAGCAAGGAGTATTCTAATGGCTTCTAACCTAGCTACAGGGGCGTAGGTTTCATCAAAATCTATTCCCTCTTCCTGATTGTAACCCTTGGCCACTAATCTAGCTTTGTTTCTAGTGATGACACCATTCTCATCTAGTTTGTTCCTAAACACCCATCTAGTTCTTATGATGTGCTTATTTTCTGGTTTAGGTACTAGCTGCCACACCTTGTTTCTCTCAAATTGGTTTAACTCCTCTTGCATAGCAAGTATCCACTCACTATCTAGTAAGGCTTCCTTAATGTTCTTAGGTTCAATCTGAGATACAAAGGCTGTAAGGTTACAAAAATGTCTAAGGTTCCTTCTAGTTGCCACTCCTTTAGAGATGTCACCTACAATGTTATCTATGGGATGGTTTCTATTGAACTTCCACTCCTTAGGTAACTCATCTACTCTAATAGGTTCAACACAGTCACTGTTAGTAGGAGGTGTAATTTCCTTTGGTTCTACAGGATCAAAATCTATAACTTCATCCAAAGAAGCATCAACAATAGGTGAAGTGTTGTTCAAGTTTTCTTTAAAAAGTTCATCAAATTTCACATGAACTGACTCCTCTATTGTTTTTGTTCTCTTGTTATAGATTCTATAGGCTTTGCTAGTTTGGGAATAACCTAGAAAGATACCCTCGTCTGCCTTGGGATCAAACTTTCCTAGGTGTTCTTTGCCATTGTTCAAAACAAAGCACTTACAACCAAAAACTCTAAAGTAGGAAATATTTGGCTTTCTACCCTTGTACAACTCATAAGGAGTTTTCCTAAGTATTGCCCTAATCAAAACCCTGTTGATAACATGTGTGGCAGTGATAATCGCATCAGCCCAGAAATACTTCGGAGTATTTGAATCTTTCAGCATGGTCCTAGCTAACTCCTCTAAAGATCTATTTTTCCTCTCCACTACACCATTTTGCTGTGGTGTCCTAGGGGCTGAATACATGTGATGAATGCCATTTTGTTCACAATAATTATCAAAAGCATCATTTTGGAATTCACCTCCATGATCACTTTTGATAGACAATATTTTCTGACTTGTTACGTTTTGTACTAAGTTTGCAAACTTTTTAAAAACAGAAAATGCTTTACTTTTGCGAGTCAGAAAATAAGTCCAAGTGAATCTAGAATAGTAATCAATTAACACGAATCCATACAGGTTACCTCCAAAACTTTTCACTTGGAATGGTCCAAACAAATCCATGTGGATAAGTTGCAAAACCCTATTGGTTTTGACCATGTCTATTGGGGGAAAGAAGACTTGACCAGCTTACTTCTCTCACAAGAATCACATAACCTATCCTTAGCAAACTTTCTATTGGGAAGACCTATGACTAACTGTTTGCTAACAAGTCTATTCAAATGATCTATATGAATGTGTGCAATACGTTTATGCCATAACCAAGTCTCATCAGCATTTGATAATAAGCAACAAACAGAATTAGCAGACATAGCAGTCAAATCCAGCATATAAATGTTGTTAACTCTATCACCTACCAATTTCATACTTTTATCATTTTTGCTCTCAATAATGCAAGAAAGTGGTGAAAAGCTTACTTGAAAACCATTGTCACACAGCTGACTTATACTTAGAAGGTTATGTTTCAGCCCTTCCACGTATAAGACATTTTTAATTATAGCAGTTGATTCGTTGCCAACGTTACCTTCACCGCAGATCTTGCCCTTATTATTATCGTCGTACTTTACAAATCCACCTTCTTTTAGGCTTAGAGACAGGAACATTGACTTGTCCCCTGTCATATGCTTTGAGCATCCACTATCAAGATACCATTGGTGTTTAGTGGATCTCAAGCATACCTGCAATAAAATCATAATTTCAATTTAGGTCCCCGATGTAAATTGGGTCCTGGGGGGTCAGTTTCAACATCTTGTGTCTTAATCTTCCAAATCTGTTTACATCCTCTGTTGGCAAGTCTTTTTAATTTGCAATTGTAAACAAAATGCCCTTTTTTACAACAAAAATGACAAGTGACAGCAGAGGATGCATACTGTTTTGATTTGACAAAGACATTATGCATATGATTAAATTTACCAAATTTCTGGTTATGCTTAACATTGACATATCCTATGCCATGTTTATTCCAATTCTGATTTGCATGCATATTCTGTTTAAAACCAAGTCCAGATTTTATATTCACATTTCTCTGGTTGCTAAGAATGACATTTAGTTTTTCCTTAGTACTAAAAAGCTTTAATAAATCAGACTTCAACAATGCAACAGAATTCTCAAGTTCAATGCATTTTGCAGATTTATCATGTGAGTCCTTTTTTAATTGTTTACATAAGTCCTCAATGTTCCTATAATCATTTTTCATTTGTTCATGCAACATACATTGTTGTTCAAGCATTTTCTTAGTGCTAACTAACTGCATAACAGATTTGACATATTCATCATGCAGTTCATTAAATGCATCTTGCAGTTCATCAAAAGAAGGATTATATTGAGAACTTAACTCACTATCTGATTCAGAATCTGTGTGAGCCATAAGACACAGATTTGCTTCTTCAGTTTCAGAAGATGTAGAAGATTCTTCATTGTCATTCCATGCAATATATGCTTTTCTATTTTTCTGAACTGGTTCCTTGCCTTTAGTTTTGGAATTTCTGTTTTTGTTCTGCAACTTGTAACAATCAACCTTTATATGACCAGTTTTTCCACACTCATAGCATGTGATCGTCTTACTGTCATTGTTCTTAGAGCTGGATTGTTTCCTGAATTTGTTGTCTTTCTTTTTCAGAAATTTCTTAAACTTCTTAAAAAGTAATCCAAGTCCAGGTTCCTCATCATCTTCGCTGCTTGATTCATCTGAGCTGGTCTCATGTTCAGATTTAGACTGATGTGTTTGGGCTTTCAACGACAACCCTTTTCGTTTTCTGTCAACTTGCTCAGCTTCATTGAGTCTATGTAATTCCATTTCATGCTCCCTCAGTTTTCCAAACAATGTAGCTATTGTCATGCTTCCTAGATCCTTTGATTCTGCAATGGCAGTGATTTTTGGTTGCCATTCTCTAGTCAAACACCTCATCACTTTGCTAATTTGCTGATCATTATCAATCTCCTTGCCTAAGGCATTTAGGTTGTTGACTATATGCATAAACCGGGTCTGCATGTCGTTCACTGATTCTTCTTTCTTCATGCTAAACAATTTGTACTCGTGCATGAGAGTATTTATCCGTGCTCTCTTTACATTTGTGGTTCCTTCATGCGTCTGCTGAAGTGTGTCCCACATTTGTTTTGTTGTCTTACAATTTGAAACTCTGAAGAATTCATCATGACTCAAGGTTGCAGTTATAATGTTCTTGGCTTTGGCGTTGTACCCAACTTTCTTTTTGTCATCCTCAGACCAGTCACTTTTAGGCTTTAGGATTGCTAATTCACCAGTACCTGCTATGGTTGGCACAAAAGGTCCATTTTCTACAGCATCTAAAATGTCAATACCACTAGCTTCAAGAAAAATAAGCATGTGTTGTTTCCAATACATGTATGCGGCCCCGTTAAAGGCAGGGGGCCATGCTAATGATGCACCCTCTCCTAGGAAATCAGAGGTCATAATCCTTTTTTGAGAAAAACAACTCTAAAAAAAAAGGCAGGCTTTTGATGCCAATTGTTGGTGTGTATGACCTCTGTTTGACAGAAAAATATGGAGAATAATGCATATTCTAACAATATGTGCAGCAGTTTAATAAATTTGAAATTTACTAAACACAAGATTAAACAAGGTCCCTAATAATCAATCCTAGTTAATGTCAAACAATATCAATTATTGATCTTATGGAGAAATGCATCAGAAACAATTATTACTCAAGATATTGATTATCATGCAATCATGTTAAGACAATTTATCATGTAAAGTCACTTAACACAGAATCTTTATCATGCATTCAATCAATATTAAAAACATAATAATTGCAGAAATTTAAACGAGATAAGGGAAAGAAAAGTGTACGTAGATTTTTATATTGGTTCAGCCGCCTCGTGACGGCCTACATCTAGTCCTAAGATCCAACTTGATCTTAGCCTTTCCAATAGAACTTCTTAGAATCAGTTTACAGATTTTTTCACAACGCCCCACCTCAATCTTAAACTATTCTCCCTGTTCTATCTTTCCCTTCCCTGAATTCCCGAGTTTAAATCCCATAAACTCTACCAAGAATCCAGTCAAGTGTCTTCTTGTTGACAACCCTCAACCCGGAAGAACACCACCAGTAAGAACTAGATTTTCTCAATGTAGTTTGGTTACAGAAATGATTTACAGAAATTAAAACAGATCAATTTTACAAAGTTCTTGATCTTCCTTCTTCTCAAAGCAATCTTTCTCAATTCAGTCTTTTTCAATCCTTGCTGATCACAAATGTAGATTGTTCATGGCTGAAAAAGATGTTCAAAGTAATATCAGTGTGAGAAAGAGTTAGTGCAGTGGTATATTATTGTTTTTTGATATCTATGTTGTTCTTGTATCTTATTGTATTGTTACTGTTATTATGAGAAGAAGAGTAAGAAGATAGTTAATATAGTTTCAGGAAAAACAACACATGAATCGATTTGACCAATCAATTCATTAAAGTTATATAGCATACTAATCGATTTATCCAATCGATTTCGCGAATCTTGTTTCTCTTGAATCTTGAAACTGCATATACTAATCGATTCAACTAATCGATTATTTTAAATGTGTTCTTCAGACTTAGATGAATGTTCATATCTGAATCGATGTGCATAATCGACTTGGAATGTTTTGTTCCAACAACGAGATCAAAACAGTCGATGTACTCAATCGATTCAAATATTTACATAGTCCTTAAGTCGTCTCTGTTTCTAAAACTTTTTGTACCAATCGCTTTAGTCAATCGATTTCACTGGTTCCAGGGACACAGTGATTTTCGTAAATCGATTTGCCTAACCAATTTGACAAGTTACAGAGAGCTGGCTTAAATCAACGTAATCGATGTTTCTAATCGACTATGGACTTAAGTCTGAAGCACATTTCATCAGTTGGTTCATTCAATCGATTTACCAAGTCTATTGATGCCAAATTTATTTCAAAAGAAGTATATTAGTAGATTGTGCTAATCGACTGTGTATGTTGCAGACCAAGGTTATTTTGAAACTTATTTTAGTAAATCGATTTGCCTAACCGATTTATTAATTAATGGTTTGGCTCTGTGACATTCACAATCGATTGTGTCAATCGACTTCAACAATCCAAATATCCTTGTGATTGGAATAATCGATGTGCCACATCGATTAGGCCACAAATCAGCATGCCACTGACTTGCGCAATTAATTTCAATAAAATGACCAATCGATGTGTCTAATCGATTTTAGGCAATCAATTTAGACTTGTGATAAGAACAATCGATTTGCCAAATCGATTAGGCCACAAATCAGTATGCCACTGACTTGCGCAATTATTTTCAATAAAATTGCCAATCGATTTGCCTAATCGGCTGTTCGCTCACTAATTTCATATTTACATATAACCCTGTTACAAAATCGATTTTACTAATCGATTTGCTTTTGAATCTTCAAGCTTTTGTTGATTTATTGAGTTCCAAGCAATTTTTTCAAGTTTGTAGGGTTGAGTTGTTGTTCTTGAAATTTTTCTCAGTTCACAATGTCAGATTTATTTCATGAAGTATGTTTGTCAATAATATTAAAAACGAACGTATGTCTAACAAAATAAACGTTTTACTATCATCTATAAAGACCAACTTTATTGGGAGAGCGAAGAGTACTACGAGGTATCGACTGTCATAACAAAGTTTGATCCAATTGATGATGTTAGCTCAGACGTTTACAATTTATTGAGAAACTTGAGCTTGCCTATACTGAACAATACAAGGTTGTTACTCAACTCTTCAGGTGTAATAAAGTGGGAGAACAAATTGTTACAAGGTGAGTGGATAGAGAAGTGGAAGCAGCCAAACACCGAATGTTTAACATATAATGCTTGTGGAAACTTTGCTAGTTGTAACGACATTAATGTTAATGAGGTGTGTAATTGTTTACCTGGTTTCGACAACAATGGAGATTCTTCTCCGCAAGACAGATACGGTTGTAGGCGGGGGAAATCAGCATCATGTAATGGAATTAATGACACGACGTTCTTGAACTTGACTATGGTTAAAGTAGGGAGCCCAAACAAAAAATTCACAATAGAAAATGAAGATGGTTGCAAATCTAAGTCACTACTAGAAAAAACGCTTTTAGAGACCACATTTTCGGTCACTAAATGGAGAAAATCGGTCACTAAATCGAACAGCGACCGAATTAGTGACCAATTTAAATCAGTTGGTAAACTGCTAGTCACTAGCTGTTGCGACCAAATCAGCGACCAAATTTAGTGACCAATATAGCGACCGAATTTAGTGACCGATATAGCGACCGAATTTAGTGACCGATTTAGCGACTGAATTTAGTGACCGATTTAGTGACCAAATTTAGTAACCGATCTAGTGACCGAATTTTGTGACTGCATTTTGTGACTAATTTTGTGACCGATTATTGAGACTGATTTAGCAACCACTTTAAATTAATTTTTTATATCATTAGCGACCGATTTAGAGACAAAATTTGTGATATAAATTATTATTTTTATTAAATATTTGATCACCAATTACGTCTTTAAATATTACCATTTTTTTAAGTGTATTACTTTAATGTTCAAAAGAACAATAAAAATAATTTTTTAATTTGTTTTAAATATCTAAAAACTTCAAACACCAAAATCATTTGAAAACATTAATCATATCAATGTATATAATTAAAGAAAATAATACATGTAACTAATATTTGTAAGTACTCAAAATAATACAAATAAAATTTTAGTTTAAACATAATATATTTAGTCAAAATAAATTGCAACATATTGGTTACTTCAGATTAACTTATCACTATCCATCTAACTCTTCACCATCATGATCACGAGCATCATTATCAACAATCTCATCATCAAAATCACCATCATCATGATCACCAATCTCATTATCATTATCACTAACTCCATCTTCACGAATTTGATCTCTAGTATATGGCATGGGTTTAAAGTTCAAGCTATTCATCAAAATCTATGTCGTCATCCTCTTCCTCATCCTCTTCCTCCTCTTGGTCTTTTGCAACCTCAATATTCATTTCAACTTCTTCATTTTCCCCTTCATCTCTCAAATGATCAAGTAGCTCATCATTTGTAACAAAAGCTACATTTGTTGTGGTAGATGTTGAATCTTGATATGCAACTTCTAATGTATATCGATCATCGACTGTGCATCAGTATACCCCTTTCGACTAGGATTTAGCCTATTATACATCCAACTACGACGTTGGCGGATATCCATTTTCTGTAATATCATTAAGCAAATGCTATACATTATAAATAATAAAATAAACTATTTGAGTAATTAACCATCATACTTCCTAAGCACATGTAGACACTTGCATTTTCATAAATAATATGCAATTCAACATGTTCCAGAATTACAAAATTATTTGTTGCATAATGTCTATATAGAATGAAGCATAATCAAAAAATTACCTTTCCAAAAATTGAATACTCTACCTTATATCTTGTACAGGAAAATTGTTTAGCCTCTTTGCTATTCCAAAATTACAAGAATGCCTATATAGAATGAAAAATAATCAAAAAAAAAAAAAAGGAATTAACAACTGATGTTAACAAATTGAGTAAAATGTGTTTTTCTTTTAAAATAACAATAATAATAAAAATATCAAATCAACCGGTAATCACGGCAAAAAGGAAATGAAAACAGTGCTACCACAACAACACTTATTTCAATAATTACAAGACCCCATAACGTTCTATTACTAGTATATTTTTTTTGTGTGATTAATTGAAGACGTGTACTGAAAATGGCAATTCGTATCTAATTTATTTTACAATGTATTACAATTAAAAAAGATGCAAAGATTAAGAGATATTGTGCCAACATGATGATGCAAAAGGTCATTGCTAAAATAAAAACCTGTTTAATCTAATTTGTCGGCAGAGATGTTGATACTTACTACTAGTGACTTCAGCTTGTCCCAAGTTACATGTGCATATGGACCACAATTGTACAGTATATAAGAAACAATAAAATAATAAAACAATCATCCATTGTGGGTATTAATAGTTTCTTAGAATTTACTGAATAACATAATTATAAATGGTCCTGTTTGATATTAATGGCATCAAAGAATATTGCTAAGAAATTACTAACAACTATTGTAAAATGTTTAGAAGTTTCTATTGGTATGAAGAACAAAATTTGAATTATAATGAATTAATAATATAAGTAAAATACATAACATAGAAAATGGCAGTACCTCAATTTCATTTCAAAGGAGAGAGTTTGTTCCTACAAAATCAACATCATAAGAAGCAATAAGCAAGAGTAGTTCACAATTGATGGAAAATTATGTAAAAGTTAACGGGAAAATACCAAAAGAGCATTTTATCAAACACCTTATATTCAGTAACAAATTACCTATTTTAGTTAAAATTACCAAAAGAGCATTTTATCAAACACCTTATATTCAGTAACAAATTACCCATTTTAGTTAAAATTACAAAAGAGCATTTTATCAAATACCTTATATTCAGTAACAAATTACCCATTTTAGTTAAAATTATCAAAAGAGCATTTTATCAAACACCTTATACGCAGAATATTTTTACCCCCTTTAGTTAAATAAATTCGAAGGGATTACATCACAGGAAAAAAAACACAAATAATGAAGCATAATCAGAAAATTAAAATATAAATTCCTTACCTTTTGGTTCACGCCACAGTTGTAGTTTAACTATTTAAGAGACCCGGTTGGCTTCACGTTGTAGTTGCGGAGGTTGGAATGAGAGGGGATTAGAATGATGGTTTTAGAATTTGTGGTAGGTTGAGAAAGAAAAAAAGAATTGATTTTTTTTTTTTTGTAGAAAAAAGAACCGATTTTTTTGTGGTAGGGGTGGGAGTGAGTTAGATTGAGTTGTGGTGTTGAGAAAGAATGATGGTAGGAAATGGGGTTTTAGGTTTTATGTGAGTAAATTGAAAAAGAAAAAAAATTGACAGCACAAACATTCAAATATATGAATAAATTTTGTTTATTTATTTATTTTTTTAATTATTTATTTTTTAATTAGTTATTAAATATTTCACATTTTCTAAAAAAAAAAAATAATTCTGCAACAATTATTTCACATTTTTATTTTATTAATAAACAAAATTAAATTATCCAATTAAAAAATAGAATTTAGTTGCTATTTCAATCTCTACTTTTTGTTAGCGACCAATTTAGTGACTGAATAATATTTAGTTTCAAGGTTTAAAATTTCAGTCTCTATTTCGGTCGCTAGTGTAAAAGGCAAATTTTCTATTAGTGATAATTAGCGACTGAACTTTTGGTCGCTAAAATTCAGTTGCTATTTCAGTCTCTATATTTCATTAGCGACCGATTTAGTGACGGAAAAATATTTAGTTCATAAATTCAAAAATTCGGTTTCTATTTCGGTTGCTAGTGTGACTGAAAATATTTGGTCTCTAAATCGGTCACTATAAGCGAAATTTCTCGTAGTGAGTGCCTTGAGATGTGTCCACTGTGCCAGGCTTATTCATATGCTCCGCCTCCTACTAATCTTGATCTTAATTTTTCAACATGTTCGATTTGTACACACAATTTAACTACTCTTAAAGAAGACTATACTTATTGGGATGATAATCGTAGACTCTTTGTCCTAGTTCACAAATCAGACATAGGTATGTATATTTGCATATGCTGATTCAATTAATCACACATTTCACAAGTTTTACTAATTTATGTTGATTGAAATAGCTACGATTTCTTTTAGAGGTACTTAGTGATTTAGTAAATAGTTAAGTAGTTAGTTTTCTAATGCATAGACTAGTCTAATGCATAGACTTTTCACATGTACTTTAGGGAAATTCTATTGTGGACATGGATAAGTGTTTAATAGTCATCTAAAACTCTATTGACATTGATGATACTTTTTAAAAGTATAATTTAATGACTTTATCTTTATAGTTGTAGATGATGATCTAATTGTTTATGATTTGATTATTTTTCTTTATTTTTTTCAAACAGACATCAATTATCTCAACTGTAAAATGAAAAAGACTATTAAATTATATTTTCAAAGAGTGTCATCCATCTTCATTGGTGTTTCAAGTGTTTTTTTAACTTTATCCACGTAAAATTGGTTTGTATTATAATAAAAATATTGATAATTGTGAAGATTTATTTTATTCACTTTTGCATTATTTTATTCACTTTTGCAGCACCAACTCCAAGAAGTTGTGAGCCTTGTGGTACATTCACAGTACCATATCCGTTGAGTACTGGATTAAACTGTGGAGACATCAAATACTTCAACTTCAGATGCGACACCTCAAACGGACAACTTAGCTTCTCAAACACCACTTTCCCCAACAACACTTTTGATTACAAAGTTATTCGTGTAGACCCAACTAACAGAAAGTTTACCATTCCTAATGAGAATGATAGTTTTAATCAATTTTGTGGAAATCTTATAGTTTCTTCACCATTTCACATGATCCATAGCGATAGCTGCTCTAAACAAATAGAGATTAGTTGGGAACCACCTTCCGAAGGACCTATGTGTGCTAACTCCGTTGATTGCAATGGTTTGAAACATTCTACTTGTAGTAAAGGAAACAGGTGTGTCTGCAATTCAAACTATTACTGGAGTGACAAGAATTTAACTTGTATCGAAAGTAAGTAATTTTAAAAATTTGTGTTAATTTACTGGAGTATGTTTATTATGTGAAGACATTTTTTTTCTTTATAAAATTTATATTAATTTTATTTGTTTAATAAAGAGGTAAAACATTTTAGAAATGAATAATTATTTATATATTTTTAAAAAATTAAAAGTGTTGAAAAAATATTTTCATTATTTTCAAAAATGTATTTTCATTAATCAGTATCTTATCTTATCTTTAAGATAAGAAAAGATAAAAGTTAATAAAAAATTCATGGAAGAAAAATGAACACAAGTTAAAAATTAAAAATATAAAATAATTTTACAAATTAAATAGACAGTAAATTTTGGATTATTTAAATAAGTGTTAATTTATTTATTTTTTTTTTTTTTTGCTATTTCACAACATAATGCTACTAAAGAGTCAAGAAAAGAAATCTCCAAAAGCTCCATCATTTTGGTTATTTGCTTCAGTCTTATCGGATTGGTAACTTTGGCCTGCATCATTATTTTTGGTTATCCATGTAGACAGAGGATAGCTCGTATGGTTAAGCAAGGTGGGAATTCTTTACTTTTCTTTTCTTTATTTTCGCTTTGAATATTTAGTTTTTTTTTATTAAACTAGCTTATAATTATTTAATGAGTTTAGACAAGGAAAGCATGCGAAGAAATATGAGAGGGAGATTTTATGATAGTGAAAGACATGTGAAGTACTTGATAGACATGGAAGGATTGGATGAGAGAGAAATCGAAGGAATAAAGGTTCCCTATTTCGATTTTGAGCGTATACTAAGGGCTACAAATGACTTTTCACATGCAAATGAACTTGGAAGAGGTGGTTATGGGCCAGTTTACAAGGTGATTGATTAATTTTATCCATTTCGTATCTTTCATGTCAAACTATATGTATTAAATTGACTAACTATATGGGGAGATTTATGTTTTAGGGTAAGCTTGAAGATGGTCAAGAAATTGCAGTAAAAAGACTTTCAAGTATTTCATCACAAGGTTTACAAGAATTTAAGAATGAGGTTGTCTTGATTGCCAAACTTCAACATCGTAACTTAGTTAGATTACGAGGCTATTGTGTAAAAGGAGAAGAAAAAGTTCTACTCTATGAATATATGCCCAACAAAAGCTTGGACTTACTTCTATTTGGTTGGTCTCTAAACCTATTTATTGTTTGTAATCTTTTACATGTTTTTATTGTTTGTAATCTTTTACATGTTTTGAGTAAATTGGTTAATGAGTTTGTTCTTTTAAATGGGAAATTACAATATTCAAAGATCCAACAAAAAACATAATTTTGGATTGGCAAATGCGATTTGACATAATTCTCGGAATTGCTCGTGGACTACTCTATCTTCATCAAGACTCAAGACTGAAAGTTATTCATCGAGATTTGAAAACTAGCAACATTCTTCTAAATGGGGAGATGCAGCCAAAAATTTCAGATTTTGGATTGGCAAGAATATTTGAAGGCAAGGAAATAGAGGCAAACACAGAGAGAGTTGTTGGAACATAGTAAGTTCAATTCTTAATTATTTTTCTTTTCTTTTTGCACTCTCATTTATTCAGAAAGGGATCCTTCTTATATTCGTTTTTTTAATAAATTGTTTCTTTTACCGGAGGTAAACAGATGTTATGAGAAGATTTCTAGGAAACTATAAACCTAATTATTGATATTTCTACTCATTTATACTTGTATGTGAATGTTTTTGTGTTGACAGTGGATACATGTCTCCTGAGTATGCACTGGATGGAAATTTCTCAACAAAATCAGATATTTTTAGCTTTGGAGTTGTCTTGCTCGAGATCATCAGTGGAAAAAAGAACACAAGATTTTATCGATCTAAAGAAATTTCAAGCCTTTTGGGTTATGTATGTTTTATCCTTCTCATTTAATTTTAATTTTCTACAATTAACTTTTTTTATTTAGAGATTTATGTCTTATTACCAGGCCTGGAGTTTATGGAGAGAGCACAAATTGCAAGAATTAATGGACTTGTCTCTATATGATACTTATAATGAAAATCAATTTATTAAGTGTTCCCAAATTGGACTCTTATGTGTACAAGATGAGCCAGATGATCGACCAAATATGTCTAATGTTGTGACAATGCTAGATAATGAAACTATAACCCTCCCAACTCCTAAACAACCAACCTTTTTTATGCGTAAAGATCTATCAAGCACAGCTTCTTCAAGTATGCAGTGTGACAATATCATTCAAGAAGGTCGATAGAAGATCATAATAACTCCAAAACACTAGTACATTTTAACCTTGTTACATCGTCGATATTAGATCGGTTGTTATACATCCAATGTAATAAGCAAGACAATGACAAATTTGTTATTATAATAAACTTTGTTAGATCTGTTCTAATTGAACTGTTCTAACAGTTACATTAAACAAAAAATAAAACTACAAAAAAAAAATTGTACTAAATTTATTATTATAATAAATTTTATTAGATCTGTTCTAATTGAACTGATCTAACATACATATTAAAAATAAAAATAAAAACTGCACACAAAAAAAGTTATGCAAGAAAAAAAAGACATTTATTAGATCTGTTTTATTAGACCGATCTAACAAGTCTTTTTTATAAAAAAATTCCTAAATTAACCAAAGAATAAGAAATAAGGCACGCGTACTCATCCTTGTGTTTCATTTTGCCTCTTCATCCTTCCTTCTTCATCTTTTGTTCTACAAACCCATAAATGAGTCACCCGCGAATCCAAACCCATTTTTCATCATTTTACCTTCGTTCTTCATCAAACCCAGCCACAAATTAAACACGTGCATCTTACCCGTGAAAACGTTTTCATCCTTCCACATTTAACCTTCATACTTTACTGAAATCTGAATCGTGAATCAGCCTTCATCGTCGGCGATGAGTTGGTCCGGTGCAACATTTTTCTACTTCAGCACCGACGACGAGTTTTCTTTGTCTTCCTCTTCCATCTATCAAGGAGCATTTCCGTCGAGAAGTGTCAATTTCTTTCACTATCGAGAAGTGTTTGCTGTTTTCTCCAGTAATTTTCTAATAACTCTTGTTCATTATTCAACAATCTAAAATCATTTCATTGTTAATTATTCTTATTATTAATCTTTAATTGATGGAGAAATTTGAAGGAGAAATTTCTACATAAGTGATGGTGAAATTTTGAGAAGTGATGATGCCTAAAAAACTATAAAAGTGATGGAGAAATTTGAGTAGAAGTAGTTAGTCCAATTTTCAGCCACCCTTTAAACTGCATGTTATGTGTTTGTGATATTGTCTCTGTTAATAATATGGTCTGTACATTCCCTGCATACTATTGATCTAGTGCCACCCCTTTCTTTAATTCTTTCTTCTATTCAATTCATTTTTCTTAATTCAGGTTCATACTTTATATTATGATGAGAAATCTTAAACCAACTATATTTTTGGATGGTTTTAGTTACTTCAGAGCCATATACAACTAGTACATTCTGTTGAAGGTAAACTCAAAGGTTCTCTTAGGAATAGTTTTAAGTGGATTAAAGATAGGTGCACCAGAGTTGTTCATGGTTGGTAGGTTATATAAATTAAGGGTCTTGTCTTGCTATTTAAATTGAAATTGAAATTAAACCCTTATTTCTTATTTGGGGGTTTCTAATTTTGGTGCCGAGTCACCATCTGAACTGAAATTTCAATTGGGGTTTTACATATATTATATATATGAATAATCTATTATATATATTTAAAACAGACTCCCATGCCACCTCATAGTATTTCTTCCACATGTGTAAACATATGCCACATCATAGTATTTCTTCCACATGTGCAAACATATGTCACCTCAATAAAAAAGCATACGTGTACGCCTTAGAGAGCTCTCTTGTGTATTTATGTTTCACTTCATTTTTTTTTCTACTTAGTTTCTAAATAATTTGTCCCTCTTTTAATTCCTCTAATCCCTAATTTTTTAATGACTTCCTCCAACAATTTCTTCTTCGAAATCGCCGACTCTACTCCAAAGATACACTGAAATAGGTATAAGTTGGTTCATTGCAACAAAAAATTTCCTTCTCTTTGTCCATTTCTGATTTTGCTCTGCCATAAATTCAATTATATTCTATGCAATCTTTGAAATCAATATATCTCATAGTGACTTAATGTTATGTATAGTTTCTTACATCAAATTCTATCATTGCGACTATCTAGGAAATCCAAGTTGGGATGAAGCCGACAAACTGCACTACCCATCGTACCCAAGTTTCAATGCTATGACAAGGTATATTTATACATTAATATTTTTCCCTCACCCTTCTAAACTCTTTTCCTTCTTTAGATGTTTTTAAGTGTCACTTTGTTTTGTATGTCTCATATTCTTAGTTTTACTTCAATGTAGTATCTGTTGAGTAGCTTACAAATTGCAGTTGAAAAAGTTTGATTAAAATGATTTTAAGCATGTTTAGAATTGAATTGAGTAAATTAAATCATTTTAAATTTCAGAACACAAATATGCATCTATTGTAGAAATCTGCATCTACTGTGGTAATTGTGATTTTTTAAAAAAATTTAAATCGGATATACTAGAATTTTAATTTTCAAACATTCAAATTATTATTAATATTGGTTACAAAATATTTTGGTTGGAAAATATTAATTGTCAAACAATTATAAGTATACAAATAATTACAAATGAATTACTTTAATTTCATCTATTATATATATTTCAATATTTATATTTAAAGTTAAAATATTTGTATTTTATTTTC
>JBBPBT010001444.1:2747717-2765462 GCA_037974875.1 Cicer bijugum
TTATGTATTTGTCTTATTTATCTATTTTATATATCTATTTTATAATTTATCAATAGTTATATCTATATGTTAAAAGTATTTTAGAAATCTATTTATAATTAAACGAATATAAATGAATTCAAATTATTCATAAAAACAAAAACAAAATTTTATGTCACATTGCTGTCCATCATTTATTATTAATTGATTTATTTTTTATGAAAGTTAATAGTTATTTTAAATATAAATAGTTTATTCTTTTTTTAGACAAAATTGTATCTTCAACACTTTAAGTTATATGTGTTTGTACCATTTAAAAAAATTTGGGTCTATATAAGTCATTTTACACACACATAATTACATTTTTTTTTCCTCACGTTGGTCCTTAGAAAATAAAAATCATTGTTAGAAGCAAATTCACTATTGGCATCAACATCCTCATCGGTTTAAGTTTCAACTAGGAAGAGAATAAAATAATCATGGATGATCCTTTGGAAGAAAAATTGAGGAGAACAACAAGCTTTTGAATGAAGTTTCAAGTTAAAATAAAATAAAATAAAAAAGATTTTCATTAGAGAGAAGAGAGATTTTTGGGTTGTTAATTTTGTTGAAAAAATTATTATTAGATTCAAGACAATACTTTTGAGACAAAATCTTAATTTGATATTTTAAATATTGTGGAGATATGTCTCAAATCAGCAATAATTTGAAGTTAGCTATTGTTATGATTGAATTTGACCAATTTGGTTATAACAAGGTAGTTATAGTTAGTTAGTTGATCTGTTTTAGCATACTATATATAATTGTAAAATGTACTTGTCGTCGTAAATTGAGAAATAGAGGTTTATGCAATTACCAAGAGGATTCATTGGAAATCAGAAAAGAGATTAAGAGAGAGTAAAAATAGAGATTGTGAAGAGAAGACCAGTATTGTTGAGTCTCAACAGTGATAGATACTAGGAGAACAATCTTGAAGTGACACTAATCTTGTAAATTTAAATCTCAATAATGAATTATCTTGCTTGCTTGTTTGTGACATAGGTCTCATTAATTGAGGTTGAACATGTAAATTTGGATGTTATTCTTCCCTTATCTTTCTTTATTTTAGTTTTACTTTTATTTCAAAAACAGATTTCCTTAAACCGCATAAAGGAGAACGTTCTTCGTTTTATGTATTTTCAACAACGTTCTCCATTTTTGTGTTTTCAGTTATGGTCAAGAACGTTCTCCGTTTCCAACAGAAACGAAATACATTATCCATTTCAATTTTGTTTTTATGCAATTGTTAGTTTTCTGTTTTTTTAGGTTAATTCTTGTTGCAGATCCCATTATTGTTTTTAACAATTGGCGCCATCTGTGGAAAGGGGAGCAACAATGGATAGAACCATAGAGTTTGATATTGAAAAGTTCAATAGATCAAATGACTTTGGTACGTGGAAGATAAATATGCACATTGTTATGGTACAACAAGGTTTGGTGAACGCATTGAAGGGTGAATCAACTCTGCTTGAACCAATGACTACTCAAGGAAGAACTGATTGAAAAAGCAAATAGTACTATTATCTTGTGTCTTGAAGACAAAGCTTTGAAGGAAGTTACAAGAGAACCAACAACAACAGCCTTATGGTTTAAATTTGAGTCTCTCTACATGGCTAAATTAGTTTCAAATAGGATGTTCTTGAAACATCAATTGTTATATTTTAAAATGAATGAAGAAAAACTTGTTACAATACAAATTTCTTATTTTAATAAGATTCTTGATAATTTACAAAATTTAAAAGTCAAGTTAGACGATAAAGACAAAGCTCTGATCCTACTTAAGGCCTTGGCAAGTTCAAATGAACACTTCAAGGATGCTATCATGTTTGGAAGAGAACAAATAGTTATGCTTGAAGAAGTGCATAAATCTATCCGGACAAACGAATGCTATAAAAGACACGAGATCAAGAATGTTAATCATGTTGAAAGTCTGAATGTGACTAAAGGAAGAATTGACAAAAAAGGATCAAATGGGAATAAACATATGTCCAATTCAAGAACTAAATCTAAACGGAAGTATAAATGTTTCATTGTCACAAGAAAGGACATTTCAGGAAAGATTGCCCTAAAAAAAATGAATCAAGAAAATCTCAAGAATCTCGAAATGTTCCACTTGTTGATGTTGGCTATGAATTTGCAGAGGCCTTGATGATTTCAAATTCTAAAGGTGAAAATAAATGGGTATTAAACTCAGGATGTACTTTCCACATGTGTTCAAGAAAGGATTATTTTGAATCAATAGATCTTTGTGATGGTGGAGTCGTTTTGCATGGCAACTACAAATCACGCAAGGTACAAGGCAAAGAATCATTCAGATTAAAAATGTTCAATGACAAAGAGGTATTACTGAAGCATGTACAGTACATATCTGAATTAAAAAAAAAATTAATTTATGTTGGCATGTCTGACATATTAGGATATTCCACAAACATAAAGAACAATATCATGATTATTATTAATAAAGATGATATCATTGTTAAAGGCATTAAAAGAAATTACTTGTACATTTTAGATGGTTCTACCATAATTGCACAAGCTTCAGTTTCTAGCTCTAGTTTGCACTCATCTACTAGAATATGGCAAATGAGGTTATGACATATAAGTGAAAAAAGCTTAATTGAGTTATCAAAACAAAATCTGCTTAATGGTGACGAAATTGAAAAACTGCAACTTTGTGATCATTGTATTCTAGAAAAGTCTAAGAGGATCAGTTTTGGTGTCGGCCAACACAACACCTCTAAACCTTTTGAATATGCTCATTTTGATGTATGGGGTCCTTCAAGGACAAAGACTCACATTGGTTGTTCTTATTTCTTATTTATTATTGATGATTATGCTAGGAAAGTATGGGTCTATGTCATTATAAATAAAAGTGTCACTTTTATGAAATTTAAAGAAAGGCATATGCAAATTGGAACTCAAAAGGAATCTAAGCTGAAATGTTTAAGAACTAACAATGTCCCGGAGTATCTTTCAGATCAATTTAATAAGTATTGTAGGGATTTAGGTATTCAAAGACATATAATAGTTACATGTACCCTTCAACAAAATGACATTGTTGAAAAGATGAACAGAACAATCTTATAAAGGATCAGATGTATGATCTTGAGCACAGGTCTGCCTAAAACATTCTGGGGAGAAGCTGCAGTTACAATAGTTTACCCGACCAATAGATGCCCTTCATTAGCTATTGGATTTAAGACACCAATTGAGATGTGAAATGACAAGCCAACTGACTACTCAAATATGAAAGTATTTGGCTCCTTAGTATTTGTTCACTCAAGGCAAGATAAATTGGATCTTAGAGTAATTAGATATGTTTTGATTTGATTGGATATCCTAAAGGAATAAAAGGTTACACATTGTGGAGGATTGACCAAGGTGTGCTGAAGTGCATCATATCAAAAGATGTAGTGTTTCATGAAACAAGAATGGCCATGATTGACAAAGAACATTCTCCATTTCAGCTCTACAGAAATGAAGAATATCAGCAAGACAACACTTCAAGCAGCAATACTGAGAGTGTACAAATTAAGATGGAGTCACCTGAAGACCAAGATTTGGTCAATTACAACTTGGTAAGGGATAGAGAAAGAAGGATTATCAAGCCTCCAATCAGGTATGATCAAGCAGATTTAATTTGTTATGTTTTAAGTGTTGTTGAAAATATTGAAAGAGATGAATCAAGCAATTACAAGGAAGCCATTAACAGTAAAGACAAAGAAGCTTGGATGACAACTATGAATGAAGAAATGCAATCATTAAAAAATAATCAAATATGGACTCTGGTTGACATTCCTAAGAGTCAAAGCTGAATTGGATTAAAATGAGTGTTCAAAAGAAAGGAAGGAATTCAAGGACAAGTGAAGATAAGGTTCAAAGCAAGGTTAAGTACAAAAGAATTGCAACTAAGGAGAATTATGTTGATGCCTTCACCAAATCACTTTCACAAACTAAGTTCAAGCATTTTTTGGACATAGTTGGTTTCTGTAAAGCATAAAGCTGGTACATGGGAGCAAAGGCTATGAATGAATTATTCTAATATTGAGTCAAGGTGGAAAATTATAGAGATATGCCTCAAACCAGGAACAACTTGGAGTTAGTTATTGTTATAACTGAATTTGGTCAATTTGATTATGACAATGTAGTAATAGTTAGTTAAGCTAATATATTTTAGCATACTATATATAATTGTAAAATACACTTGTTGTAAGGTGAAAAATAGAGGTTTATGCAATTACCAAGATGATTCATAGGAAATCAGAAAGGAGATTAAGGGAGAGTAAAAAGGGAGATTGTGAAATGAAGACTAGTATTGATGGGTCTCAACAATGATAGATACTAGAAGAACAATCTTGAAGTAAAATTAATCTTGTAAATTAAAATCTCAATAGTGAATTGTCTTGATTGTTTTCCCGTGATGTAGATCTCATTAATTGAGGTTGAATACATAAATCTCGGTGTTACTTCCCTTATCTTTCTTTATTTTAGTTTTACTTTGATTTCAAAAACTAATTTCTTTAAACTGCAGAAAGGAGAACATTCTTAGTTTTCTAGGTTTTCAGCAACATTCTCCGTTTTCTATGTTTTCAGTTCTGGTTAAGAACGTTCTCCGTTTCCAGCAGAAATGAAAAAGATTCTCCGTTTTAATTTTGTTTTTATGCAATTGTTACTTTTTTGTTTTGTTAGTTAATTCATGTTGTAGATCCATTATTGTTTTTAACAAAGATAACAAACATCTTAAATTATATTTTTAATATTATGATCATTTTGTGATCTAATTTATGCATTTGAATGTTTTAAGGTTGATAACAAAACATCTCAAAAAGTAAATCTGGATTTTAATCTAAGTATCTTAGTCACAAAAGAACAAAATATCACCTATAAATACATAGAAAAATCATTTTGACTAATGTAGAAGAACATTTTCCTTGTTTGATTTTTATAAAAAAAAATATTATTTCTTTAGTTAAAGTAAGATTTATCACATTCAATGTTTTTAAGTCAAGTAAATAATAGAAATAGATAACTTTAAAGTTGAAATCTTGTCAAGAATATTGCATTTAAGAAATCATATGCATGAACAAGCCTAATAAAAGATATTGAAAGAACATTCTATATGATAACAAACAAATGAATATGTCATAAAGGTTTTGATTGATCCATCTTTAGTTCTGACACTATTTCCTGATTTTATTTAGACAAGTATGTGCAAGCCAACTCGCATTTTGACATACACATGATGGCATATGAGTTTGAAAAGAACATTATCATTGTTATACCACTTGCAAGCAAAAAAAGATAAAATAAAGTACATACAAGTATAAGTGATAGTTGTAACTTTATTCATATACTTGTAAAAATCTCTCAATGGTTTTTTTTTTTGTGTGATTGTTGAGTAATTTTGTGTGAAGTCTAGTTAGATTGAGTTTGAAACTTATTAAGGCTGTGATAATATAGTTTGTAAGCCTATATAGACTGATAATATAGGTTGTATTAGATTAGGTTGTGACCTAAAGAAAAGTTATAAAAGAGTTGGAGTTAAGGGTGA
The DNA here is from genome assembly GCA_037974875.1 of Cicer bijugum. Classification (NCBI taxonomy): domain Eukaryota; kingdom Viridiplantae; phylum Streptophyta; class Magnoliopsida; order Fabales; family Fabaceae; genus Cicer; species Cicer bijugum. The sequence continues at coordinate 2,753,287 of JBBPBT010001444.1, forward strand.
ATCGAAATAAATTTGTGTGTAATTTTCTTTAAACTTTTTATTATATATTTCTGAAAAAGTACTTCTCTTTGTTTTAAATTAACATTCTTATTCAAATAATAAACTCTTTTTTTTAACATAATATTTTACGTTAGATACATGTTACCCACTCCAATAAATCATATACGTTAATATTTTAACAAAAACAATTAAAAGATTGATAAACAAATATTTTGAAACTTTACCGACAAACAAAATTAAACTTAATAGGTACAAATCTTTTTTTTACTAACCTATCTAGTACAATCATATAATTATTATTTTTTATTTATAGTACAATTATATAATTTAAAGAACAACATTTTGATACTTTAATCTAAATTTATATTTTTTATAAAATAAATATAAGAATGGAGGTGCTAAATTCAACATTATAACTCTAAATCACATTAGTTTAAATTTCATTTAGAGAGTCACGAGACAATTTAGAAATATTGATGTGAAAATGAGATAGTCCATTGAACTTATTTCTTTAACAAAAATAACACCTAAGTACTGTCATTATATAATTTAAATAAAAATTAAATATCATTAATAAAAATAATCACAGATGACACCATAATTAATAATAAAATAAAATAAGTATAAAATTTGGTACGTGACATTATAAATTGTTCATTCAAAATCCGAACTTTTAGGCACATTATCTTTTAGGCATTAGTCACATGTTTTTAGGGTGATATTGTTTCAAAATATAGTTTTTATAGGAATTATAAAAGTTAGTCAAAGATTAACCCTGGGCTTATTATGATTAAATCATTTCGCAGATTAGGGTTGGAGCTAGTCATTGTATGTCGCACTGAACGCGGTTGATTCGGGAGCTATATTTATTATTACTGTTATATATATTTATTATTTGTTAGAAAATATGCTAATTATTGTGGAGATCGCGTAGCTTAGCAGAACAGGGTAGAGGTGAAAGAAGAGGCTGCTTCTCGATACAATACAATAGTGCTCTTCCTTTCATTTCATCAATCATCTCTCTCTCTCTCTCTCTTTCTCTCTCTCTCTCTCTCTCTCTTCCCTATTCTATTTCTCTCTGTAAGCATTATCTATTCTATTCTATTTTATGCTATTTTTCATTTTCATTTTTATGTATTCAATTTTGTTCACTTATCTATTTGATTTTTTTATTTATGGAACCTTAATGTTTTGTATGTATCTTTTAAATTCCCTTGATTTTTAAATAAAAGTCGAACTTTATTTTTTATGTTGTTGGATTCAATGATGCAATTTTGTTTTATCTATTTGGTTGTTTTATCTGTTTAAATTAATTGATGTGGCTAAAATTCAGGTTTGATTTCCCTTGATTTTTTGTTTTATTGTTTTGGGGGTGGTTGGTTGATTTTCCTTAAATTTAAGATATTGATTTGCTAGAAATAATTTTGAGGTTATCCAAGTTGGAGAAATCATAGAAATTTGTGTATGTTTGGAATCACGCTGTTTTTAATGAAATTACGGTGCCACCACCGTGATTTTGTTGAAGCTCGAAAGTGTAGAATTTACCAAAATTATGATGGCACAACGTGATTCTGCCAACTTAACATGAATCCAAATATGCACTAAGCTAGTTTTGATTTAGAGAAGAAGGAAGAAAATGTTTGAAGAAATACTGTTAGGATGGAATTTATTGTTCCTCTGGGCTTCGTAAAGAATAAGCTATAGATTTATATAATATAATACATTAATGGTTTATGTGGTTTTATTTTAAATTGAAATCACAATTTCTATGTGTATGTTTGATTGTTTTCCATATACTTCCTGAGTTGAGTGTATTCTGTTCTTGTATTTTTACTATACTGTGGATGTTATATATACCAGATGAATTGATTCTGTCTTATTCAACAGGTTTGCGTCTTTTATGCGGATTTGTCTCTGGATTCTGCTAATTGAAAAGGAATTTATTTCACTCTGGCCGCTATAACAAACTCAAACGATTCTCGCACCTCTAATAGGGTGTGGGGCGATGAAGGAGTGATTTGGCTTTGCATTTCACGTAGAACAAAGGCGTCTGATGTATGGAGATTGTGCCGTGTTTCAGTGGGCGTGTCTGTTGATTATGGCTAAGAGTGGCTTTTGATGTGTTACCAGAAGCCCTTTCTAGTTTGCCAATATAGCAGCAAATTTAGGGTCTTTGGTTAGGCTTCTGGAAAATTGATAAGAAGTGTAGATTATCATTGAAGTTTTATGTTTAGATGTAGCTCTTAACATCATTGCAGCAATGTTTAAATTTTCATGTTTTCATGTTAATGTTCAAGGCAACAAGGCAAAGGTAAGTGAAAATGCGTCACAGTATCGGCTTTGTATAATTTGCTTGATATTATGACATTTTGACTTTAAGCTTCATGTTTCAATCAGAAATTAGCTCAACCTTCTACTGAAGCAATGACAAAAGCATCCCAAGATAGTTCCAAAAATCCAGTCAGTAAAGATTTGTCTAACCCTACGAGTTTAAGTTCGTCATTGTCAAAACAACAACCACATAAGCTAATGAATGTCTCCGAGAATGACATTCTCAACCTGGATTCAGTTGAGCGCGTTGGTAGTTTCAAGGATCTGAATAGTAAGTTTTGCATTGAATTTGACAGAAAAGCCAGTCAAGCTGGCTGTATTAAGAAAAGTCAGTCCATGGAAAGTGGGCTTTACCAAGCTGAGGGCGATCAATGTAAAATGAATTCAAACTCAGAGTTTCAAGTCATTCCTGGTCTTGGAAATGAATGCTCACTTTTTTCAATAGGAGATCCGACACCTTCGGATAAAGATGCTCGAGAAAACTCCGATACTCCATTATCCGGTGATCTTGCTTGTGACTCTGCTGAACAGACGTCTGGTCCTAGTACACCGTCATTAATGAAGTCACGTTCTTTGCCCAATATGAAAGCTTCTACGCTTTCTTCTGGAAATAATCATGCTCTAAAATATGCATCTTCAATATCAAGATCTTCTGATGATCTTTATGCTTTAGGCTTGAGGAAGAAAGAGGTGTCCATTGATGAATCTTATGATCAAATAAGGGAATCTCAAGAAAGAGAAAGCAGCATGGAAAAGCACGAAGATAGTTGTTTGGACAGATACTCTGACGATGGTTTGACAGAAGACTGGATAATGCCGATTACAGACGAAATAAGTGATGAAAAAACCCTTCAAGGAGATTCCTCAGTTGATTGCTTGAGTGGATTTCCTTCGAAAGATTTTAAGGTTAAGCGCATTGAGGATTGGGTAACCGGTCTACAACATTGTGCACCGCCTCTAGAGGATATCAATGAATTGCCTGAATCTGTTGAACCCATCGTTGATGTTAACACCATAAATAGCGTCACGGCTTCGGTTGTGGATCATAAGATAACTCCAGGAATGGAAGCAGCTAAAAGATATATATCTTCTTTGACTGCCAATGCCACCACGGCTCAGCTGGCAAATCACGGGTTGGTTGTGATCCCCTTTTTGAGTGCATTTGTGAGTTTGAAGGTTCTCAATTTATCCGGAAACGCGATTGGTTAGTAGTATACTCATTTATTCATTACTTTTGAGTTGTGACAATATTTATCTTTTGAATGAAACTTAGTTCATTTATCTGATTTTGTTTTGAATTCGAATTTGCAGTTAGAATAACTGCTGGTGCTCTTCCTCGAGGACTTCACACGCTAAATTTGTCAAAAAACAATATCGCCACTATAGAGGGATTACGTGAACTTACGCGGCTTCGTGTCCTAGACCTCAGCTACAACCGTATACTAAGAATCGGACATGGTATAAGAAATTTTAGATTATATGAGTTTCCTACTTAAAAATCACATGTGTGCTATAATTTTTTTTGAATGCCATAATCTTTCTACATTGAATTGTTGATTTTTGATATTCCCTTCATGTTTTATTTCTTTCCTCCTTTGCAAAGGCCTTGCATCCTGTTCTTCTCTAAAGGAGCTGTATCTTGCTGGAAACAAAATCGGCGAAGTAGAGGGTCTGCACCGTCTGTTGAAACTAAGTATCCTAGATCTCCGATTTAACAAGATTTCAACTGCCAAATGTCTCGGCCAACTTGCAGCCAACTATAATTCTTTGCTAGCTATCAACTTGGAAGGGAACCCTTGCCAGAAAAATGTTGGAGACGAACCACTGAAGAAACATCTGCAAGGCCTTCTTCCCCACCTTGTCTACTACAATCGACAAACTATCAAAGCCAATGGTTTGAAGGACGGTGCAGATCGCTCAGTCCGATTAGGAATGAATTCCCAACAGTTTGATCGCAGTCTTAGAGTGGATCGCAAGTCTACAAGGAAGGGGAACCATGGTTCTGTAGCTGCTCGGAGGCCATCATCCGCGTCCTCATCCACTCACAGAGGGCAAACAACAGACTCACTGAAAGTGTCCAAAGGAAAGCAAGGCCACCTACCACTACCACCAATCAGAACCAAAGCATCAACCCAAAGTCGCCATCCTTTTGATTCTCCCAGCAAAGCATCAATCCAAAGTACCAATCACTTCATGCGCAAGAGTCGCAGCGAGGGAACTCTTGGAGTTTTGTAAGGAGCTATTGCATTGCAGATTGATTCGTTCGCTCAACGTGTTTCAGTATGCATCTATTTACATTGGTTATTCGTACTCATGTCATGTTTTATTAGCAAGACTTTTTGTCGCCCCCATCATGTTTCATTTAATTTACCGCACTGTATTTTTAATACATTGGATTTTGGTTTGTACTTGTTTGCCCAATAAGAGGCTTTATGCTTCTGAACTTTCTATTTCATTATTGTTCTGTTTTAATTAAGTTGTTCAAAACATCATTGTCAACTTGTTGTGCTTGTTTGCCCAATATGAGGTTTTATGCTTCTTAATTTTCTATTTCATTATTGTTTTCTGTTTTAATTAAAGGCCATTTATTTGTAAATAATATTTTCTATTTTATCTTTTAAAGTTGTGTTAATTTTACTTGTTAATAAAAATATTAAGAGACTTTTGAAATGATCACTTATGTATATTTCTAAAAAGAATGAAAATATCAAAAATTGTTTATTATTTTTTTAAAAATGCATCTTCATTAATTAACATTTTATCTTATTTTCATGAAAATGACAATTTCTCCTTAATTTCAACAATCCCTTGTTAATGTAATATGAACATATATTTTAAAAAGAATAATACTAACAATGCACTTTTCAACGTATCTATTGGTTAAAATTTACTACAGTTCCAACAAATTCATATGGGACATGATCTGTTATAAGTCTAAATAAATTTATATGGAATTCACATAATTTGGTGGTATATCCAAAATATTTTTCTAAAGTAAATTGACAAGATGAAAACTAAATACAAATTTCTCTTAATGATTACATGTGTGGTGGTGGTGGTTGTTAGCTACTTACCTTAGTGATAGCTGTTTATGGTTACTTTTCTTTTTTTTCTTTATGCAATATTGTTGGATTTTTTATTCTAAATTGGGTATCTTCTGCCTAAATACGGAAACTAATAATTCAGTTGGTCAAACCACATAGTCAACAACTCTCACTAATGATTTTTAATGTTTTAATTCTTGGTTTTCTTTAATGCAATATATTGGTCAAAAGTAAAAACTTAAATTTGAAGGAAAAAAAAAACACTTTAGCAAAAGCCAACAGCTTGATTTATTTATTTACACACGTTGAAAAATCTTACGCAACTGTTTCCTCATAGTTAACAACTCTCACTAATGATTTTTAATGTTTTAATTACTGGTTTTCTTTTATTCAATATATATACATTGGTCAAAAGTAAAAACTTAAATTTGAAAAGAAAAAAAAACACTTTAGCAAAAGCCAACAGCTTGATTTATTTATTTAGACACGCTGAAAAATCTTACACAACTGTTTCCTCGTTTTTTTTTTCCGTAAATTAAGTAATTTGCATTTTTGTGGCAAACAAAATATAGGGCAATGATACAACGGAACCTATTAACCACAAATTGGATTCTGCGTGGAATGAGGTGAGGAGCTTGCCACGCGTTTGAGCTAATAACATCAATTGATTTTTTAGAAAAGCAATCCAACAATAAGTTATAAAATTTAAAATTTTGCTATTTCTCGATTATTGCTAATTCTACCGCATCAATTTTTCTTAAAATTTTGTTATTCATATGTATAATAAAATTTTTTATTTTATTTTTTTCTCTCCATCATTATCACTTATCATATATGACACTCATAACTCACATCACATAACTTATATTTATTCATAATTTACATCTCCTATTTCTTTTAATTTTTTTTCAATTAAAGCAAGTGATCTCTAATATGGTACATTTCCTTATTTATCTATGTTTGAAGTTTGCATTTTTTTTTTAAATTTAAAAAATTTACGTGAACACGTACGTTGTAAATAATAATTTGTACACAAATTAAATTCATGTATATGTATTTTGCGTTTACATTCTCCTTATAATTTAAAAATTTATAGACGTTACATAAATATAATTTATACTAACGTACATAAATTGAGTTCATACACGACATGTAGTTTAAGGAATTTTAAAAATTACACAAATGCAATTCACGTAAATGTACGCCAAGTGAGTTACATAAATGTAAAAGTTTGGACGAACAAAGCAAATTACGTAAACATAACGTATGTAAACTGTATTTACATAAACGTACGTGAAAATAGATAGCATGAATTCATTTCATGTAGGGTACGTGAGCTCAATTAACATAGATAATTTTTTATAGGCTTAATTGCACTTTTGGTCCCCCTATTATAGGTGAAAATTGAAAGTAGTCCTCCCATTTTGTTTGTCACCAGTTTTAGTCCTCCAAACAAAATTTGAGGCCAAATCATGATGAGTTGTCATTTTTTAACGACGTGTCAATAAAAAAGGTGACGTGTCACACGCTTACGTGGAATAAACTCATTATTATATTATTTTTGATTAAAAAATATAATTTATATTTTTAAAAATCATTTTTATAATTGTGACAATATTTTTAAAAATACAATTAAATTGTTAAAATTAAATTAAAAGGAAAAACACTTAAAATGATTCACTCATGAACAAATCAAAATTAAAACCCTAAAATCATTTTAAACCCTAAAATCATCAAAACCCTAAGTTAATCACCAAGCACAAAACTTTCCACAATCCTCTGCAACTTCAGCTGTTGCTTAAACTTGTTGATGAAATCGTCAGCCTTAGCATCAACCAACTCATCTTCATCCATGGCGGCGACCTTCACCTCTTTCACGGTGGCCGGCCGGAGACTCTCCACAATGTCTTCTTCCTTGAAATGCGAGAATGCTGATTTATTGCTTGCTGATTTCTTCATCTTCCTCGACAACTTCACTGGAGAACGCTGTTATATGTCCCAAAACATCATCGACTTCTTCTTCTTCGTTTTCTTCCACTTGTTGTTTTTGGTGTTTTTCCTTAACTGCCACGTGTGGTTTCTCGTGAGTGAAAACGTTGTTGTTGTTGTCGGGTGTGTGTTTTGAAGTAAAGGGTTGATGAATAGGGAACTGAAAATTCAAGAGGTTAATAGATTTGAGTCTTTGCAAAACAGAAGGAGATCTAACGAGTTGTGGGGTTTCATTTTCGTAGGTTTGAAGTTGTTGGGTTAGAGGTTCTTGTTGGGTCTATAAGGGTAAGAGTAAAAATTGATACTTTTGAGTTTTTGCAAAACAGAGGGAGATCTAAAGAGTTGTTGTTGATGATGTTGTGGAAAGTTTTGTGCTTGGTGATTAATTTAGGGTTTTGATGATTTTAGGGTTTTGATTTTGATTTGTTCATGAGTGAATGATTTTAGGTGTTTTTCCGTTTAATTTAATTTTAACAATTTAATTGTATTTTTAAAAATATTGTCACAATTATAAAAATGATTTTTAAAAATATAAATTATATTTTTTAATCAAAAATAATATAATAATGAGTTTATTCCACGTAAGTGTGTGCCACGTCACATTTTCTATTGACACGTCATTAAAAAAATGACAACTCATCATGATTTGGCCTCAAATTATGTTTGGGGACTAAAACTGGTGACAAACAAAATGGGGGGACTACTTTCAATTTTCACCTATAATAGAAGGACCAAAAGTGCAATTAAGCCTTCTTTATATTTTCTTATTGCATGTAGAAAAATAGACTAAGGAGAAGATAATAATGACGAAAAGTATGATGATTTGAAATTTGATTTTACACAATGAATGACGGTATTGAACCTAATATTGTGGATTTGATGGATGTATTTACCACCACTTTGATACATGAGATGATTTATTGAGACGAATTACAAATGTTAGAAGGAAAAATGGTAATCGGCACAACACGACCAGAAACAAAGACAAAGTTAACTCTTAGTTGTGAAAGAAGCGACAAATATAGATATTGGAACAATCATAAACCTGTGTGGAGTACCTAGAGTAAAAATATAAATATCCATTTAGATTGAGGAGTACACCATCAAGTGTTGTTGATGGATTATATTTGCATGTATCATATAGTCTCTTAAAGAGAAAGATGTATTTGGTGGCATGACTAAGAACATATTCAAATCAAGAAACATATTGATGATATTAAATGATTATAATGTCAAAAATTTAACGACATTATTATTGAAGTTCAAGTTGTTGTTATTGATAGAAACATTGTTTTCATGAATGCAATTTAATATGTTTTTTCAGAAGCAAATAATTTACTATATTTGTTTCACGTATGCTAGAATGTAAAAGTCAAGTGGAAAATGATTATGTTTCCAAAAAGGAAGCAAATGCACGTAATATAGGCATGGGACACTATTGCTTACAATTATGATGAGGCTTGGTATTACCTGAAGTTAGTTGTGTTTGAAGGAATTTGAAGTAATTGTTCAATTTTTTATGAATCGCACTTTGTGAGCACGCCAATGCAAGAGTTGAGTTTGCACATTAGAGTTTGAAGAGGATATTGCAAGACAACATGAGAGATAAATGTAGTGTTTGAGAAGCTATTTTTAGCATGATTGTATTTCAATAAAATGAATAATAACATGATTTGAAAGAGCATCATTTCAAATGTGTATTGATACAGTAACAGATTGTACATCTATTTGTGTGACATCATATCTAAAAATACAATAGATCACATTGCTATTGAGTATGATCATGTGAAATATGTCTTAATTATCCAAATTAGTGATTTGACCAAAAGCATTTTGATAGAGATAGAGAATCCTATTCAAATTGTTAGCATAATTCTAATTCGCCCTGCAAAAAGTAAATGAGAGATCGCAGAAGCCTTGTTTTCGAATACATTTTTTCTTATATAATAAAAAGTATCAAAAGTAATATAAGCATTGTCTATAATTTATCAATCTGAACTGTAACACCCCACATTTATCATCTATTATAGTTCTTGCTAATCTTTATATACTACCTTGTAAATCACTAGTTAATATTCAAGATGATTCTACTTGTACACGTGTTCTGCTAATTATTATAATATTTTTGTGTATCTTTGATTAGTAATTAATTTATGTGTAGTGATATTTTAATTAGTTCTATATTTTTTATTAATTATTTTGTAAATAAATTATATTGGATATATTATTATTATTATTACTATTATTATTATTATTTTGGGATCTTCATTTTAATTATCTTGGCCTTCTTATCCCTCATATATGACTTTCTTTCTTTATTCTATTCCAAAAACTATCCATCCTACCATTCTTCTATGGGGCTGGTTTATCTAGTTTTAACGACATTGTTCTTACCCATCATCCTTTTATCAAATCCATGATTTCCACAAGATTAGGATTAGTTCACTAGTTCTTGCTTGATACTAATTAGAGAACCAATACATTATGTGTGCTTCTGGCCTTGTCCTATGGTCACATGCTATTTTCGTTAGTTTGGTTTGGAATTCCAACTCAATGGAACTATTCAATTAAACACTCATGTGGCTCTTCAAATGAAAAAATAATTTGAATTGGTTTTGGCTATGTTCTATTTGGCTATTTCCGACCAGCATGTTTTTTGTTTCGAAAAATAACATTGTTTTTAGAATCATTGCGTCAAAGCTTTTAATATGTCTCGGTGACTCTACGAACTTGTAGCTGATTTGGAGAATTTTTCATTGTACATTGTCAAACTACTATCGCTCCTGAAATTCCTTTCAACACTTGAATCATACGAAAGCTTCAGTCTAAGGTAAGGGGTGAGAAGAGATTCAATTTTAAGAGCATAATATAATGTGGGGTGAACGAGAATATCTTAATTCTCATATATTCATCTAAGGTTTATCACATAGAATCGAACCCTATTAACTAATAATTTATTAAAAATATATCAATTGAAATAATGCGAACTAAAATATGACTTAGATATATAAATATATATAAATGTTAATTTTGATGAATATATATATATATATATATATATTTATAAATGTTAATTTTGAGGAATATTGTGGAATTCGTACTGCGAGTTGTCGAATTGTGATAATCAAAAAAGTATGAACTAGATTATGGAGATGTTTGAAATGAAGATTATTTCATCATCACATAAGTAGGATCTGACAAACGTAGTGATGTTGGGGAAATACAACTGAATGAGTATAATCATGACAGTTTATTATTGAACCTTAAGGAGAGGTTGTTAGACCATAGATGTATTTTGGTGGAGATTCCTAGGTGATTTGGAAGTAGCCCTCTAAATGTCGAGAGCTACCACGCAAAACACTTTTACCCCGATTGCTGTGTATGTGTATCTTGGGTTGAGTTTATGGGATCTATGAGAACACGGCCAATTTGAATTGTCTTTTCACTAACATAGTAACATAGTATTAAGCCGTCTAACCAAGTACTTCATAATAGAATGATATCAAATGATGATGAAGTATAGAGTATAGGTCCATGCATAGCATGACACCTTTTGTGATTGTTGTTGATTAATTTATGATATTATGTTCTTTAAGATTTTGAATGTTATGTTATAATGTGATATTATGCCAATTTGGTTACATGTGTGTTCTTCTACAAACTTTTACAAAAATATAGTATAATTTTATTACTTATTATATTAGGGTTTAGAGTTTCACATGGACAAAAGTACTATGAGATTTGTAATATCTCAATTTTTAACAACGAGAGTATAATTTTTTTTTTTAAAATAACAACAAAATATTTTTCGATAAAATATTCATAATCGTACTGTAATTTAAATCAGAGTAAAATATTAAATTGTAAAATTCTTTTCCAATAGTGACAATTAGTATCATTGTTTCATTTTATAAAATGGTTTCGACAAACCATACTTACTTACAACCAAACAATTCATGTTGACTAAAACAATTACAATTGTTTCAAATACATAAATTTCATTGCGACAGTAAGATTCCAATAAAAAAGGGAGAATAAATAAAATTCTTAAATAAAATCCTAAGTTGATCATTAATCTAACGGAGGGTGATTGGGTAGTGAGGATCTACGAGTGGCATCAAGCCTCCCTGCTTTCGATTACCAATCCAAAATTATCTCTATGTCGCGTATTCGACGTCGTTGCAATTTCAGCACGACTCATAATAATAAGAACCTGAAGCCCGATCCATAATAATAGTAGAGGGTCACGATCTAAATACAACATACATACAAAAATATAAAACACGAAAGTATAACATGGCATGACATCAAGTAATAAACATACATGCATATAAATATCATCATATATAACAAGCATGTTAAATTCCGCGTCAAAATTTTAATGTTCCATTGTGGATTTAAGAACAGTCTTACTGGAGTTCAAATAACATAATTTACAAGGATACACATTAGAACGTTAAAAGACTCTAATTATAATTATACCTGATTGCATTTTTTTTAGCATTTATTTTTAATAAATCATAAAGTTAGTTATTTTATGTTGAAATTCAACAATTTTGGTCTTTCATTAGGTTTTAAAACTACAAAAATAGTTATTTAACATAATTACAAACTTGTGGCAAAATATTTGATGATTTAGACTTATCTCCGTGTATTAATTAATATGTTATTGATTAAATTATAAAAATAAATAATTTTTTAATTTTAAATTGATATTTTTATAGAGTTTTATTACAATTTTTTTAATATTAATTATTAAATGCCATCTACTTATGATGTTATTTGAAATATGTCGGAACACCATTATTAGTC
>JBBPBT010001444.1:2773781-2785025 GCA_037974875.1 Cicer bijugum
ATGATGTTTACGAAGGAGTCTATTTTAATATATTGATGATTGTGTGCTTTGTGGTATATTATAATATTCATTGGTGAATGATAGTTTGTTAAATTCAAAATATTGAAACAATTCATTCGTGTGTGATTTGGAATTGTTCAAATAATTATTTGACATGGTCAAGAAACTTCAAAAGTGTTTGAAAAAAATTATAAGCAAGAAAAGTTTGTAAATATTTAAGACATAGAAAATTTCGAGTCAATAATGAAATAGTTATAAGCTCTTCATTTTCAAATATTTAATATTATTTTTTTTGTTTCAATTATGTTTTGTGTTTTTTTAAGTATAAAAAAAATGTTATGGGAGACACATTCAACATAGGAAAAAAACTCATTTCCCATGAGTAATTAGAGTTTTTTAAGTGTATTGATGAGTCGTTGAGTTATATAATGTATGAAATAATTGTAGTTGAGCAAATGAAAAGATTTGCATTATATATTGAAGAAACAAAACAATGGAATAGAAGATGAAATTAGAATGTGTCACTTCAGAATGTGGTATGAATGAAAATTTTGCGGTTCTGTTTTAATTATTATAATAGATAATAGATAGATACGATTATGAACATTTTAGCCTAATGTGTTTAGTTTTTTTTTTTTATAAAAATTACACTCTTATTGTTAAAAATCGGGGTGTTACATCGAACATACACAAACTTTTAATGCTATATCATGATAAATTATCAGAAAAATCATTAATCGTACCTAACAACATATCCCTCAAATTTAAACATTATTTCATATATCCATCGTAAACTTCTAAACCTATATGCCACAAATTCATTAAATCTTCAATTAAAGGAGTCAAATATACGTTGGTATAATTCTTTACTTATTTGGGTCCAAAAATTAATACATATAACATCATAAACTAACGCTTCATAAATAACCATGAAGGTAAGTTATAATTGAACAAGATCACATGTCATGTGATGTGTGAAATGCTTTAAAGATCATGTGAGTTCACTCCATCAATAGAAAGTGTAAGTCCTATATTTCTTGATTTTTTTTCTTAAAATTAGGATACTCATGATCAATTCTTGTCTATTGTAGAGAATATGCAGGTTGTCGAAACTTTTCATCTGCATGCAATGTTAAATGTTTCACATCTTCTTCACTATGATACATGCGCCTATTTCGTAGATTACATTCAAATACGCCTTTAGAAATTCATATTCGTTTCGAAATAAAATGCAATCGTTAGTACAAATATGAATCCTTTTGCAACTCATGTCAATAAAGCACAAAATTCGTTTAGTCTCGTAGGTTCAACTACGAAGTTCATTTTCACTTGACAACATATCTTTTAGAAGGGTTAATAAGTTTGTGAAGCCTTTATCAGATCATCAATTTAAATAAGGATAAGTGATTTAATTTAAGTCTTTTGCATTCTTTACCAAAAACTCAACAAACTCTTTTACTTAATTTCACATTCTTTTGACAAATATTCATTTTAAAATCATTCTTTCACATTTTTGTTGTTGTAATAAGTTAGTTATTTTAAATTATTTATAACAAGTTAATCGTTCAAGTTTATAAACATTTACATGATTAACCTTTTAAACACATTCTGATATAAAAGTAACTTATCTGATGTTTAAATATCCAAAAAATAATATTAAAAAAAGATCTTTTTTTGTAATTCAAACAAATTGCATAATTGATCACCAAATAAATCAAAATAGAACATTAAGAAAAAATTTAAGCTTCAAAATAAATATTCTTTAAATATATTATTTTACGTGAGCATATCTTGTTGATGGATTAAATGTTCTAACATTCACTACAACAAAAGTATTATTTGTAATTGACCGTTGAGATTGCATGAAAGTTTTTATTTTATTTTATTTTTTATAATGGAATGTATTCAAAAAGTTAATCATGTAAATTTTTAGTTTAATTACATTTTTGATTCATTTATTTTCATCAATTCAATGAATTGATTTTCATAATTTAAAAGTCAATAGTTTTGACATTTCACTCATATTTTTAAAATAAAAAAAATAATGATTTAATAAATTTTAAATAACATGACATACAATTTTATAATATAAAACTATTAATTAAATTGTAAAAATAAAATATTATCGAAATTAAAAATTAAATTTTTAGAGAATTTAGTATAATTTAATAGATGTTAATCATTCTAAATCATTTTATCATATGTCATATTATTTAAAATATGTTATATCGTTATTTTTAAATTAAAAAATCTAAATTAATGACAAAAAGTGTAGTACTTTAAAAAAAAATAATTTCAAAAATTAATAAAAATAATAAATTAAAACTATAATTAAGCGGAAAAAAAAACTTTAAAGGAGTAATTTGTTAAAAAGAAATAAGATGAAATGATGCATTTATCCTCCATTACTCTAGTGTTTCTAGCTGGTTGGTTATTTACCTCACCTAAAGGTTAGAGGGAACGTAAAGCTTCCCGCCAGAAGAAAAGAATGTTGTAAAACAATAATTACAGTTCCCGCCAAAGATCTAACAATAACAATCATTCAGCAAATCCAGCTTCTCATTTCCTTTTGTCCAAAAATGGAAAATGGATTAATATCTGTAGACCGTTGGGAATCGGGAAGTCAAGCATACTTCTTAACACATCTTCACTCCGATCACACTCAAGGCCTCTCTTCATCATGGTCCCATGGCCCACTCTTCTGCTCTTCAATCACCGCCAAACTTCTCCCTATCAAGTTCCCTCGTTTCGATCTCTCTCTTCTCCGCATTCTTCATATCGGCACTTCCCATACTCTCTCCCTCCGTTCACCTTCTTCTTCTTCCACCACCACCGTCCGCGTCACCACCTTCGACTCCTGTCATTGTCCTGGTACGTTACCCTAACTGCCACGACATTGAAACCGACACATAGAGATAACACCTTTAATATGAAGTCTAACTTCTCAGTGTTAGTATTGTGTCTGGTGTGAGTTTGATGCTACTATTAGTTAGTTTTGTTAATGTGTCATTTTTTTTGTTGGAATAGGTTCGATTATGTTACTGTTTCGCGGCGATTTTGGTACGGTGCTTTATACTGGTGATTTTCGTTGGGAGAGCAATTGCGAGAAGGCGATGATCGCTAAGGAAGCGCTTAGCGCTGCTCTCCAAGATGATGATGGTGTTGATGTTGTTTACCTTGATAATACCTACGCTAATCCTACCTATGATTTTCCTTCTCGCAGCGTTGCAGCTCAGCAGGTATATTTGTGGTGTTCTGTTTTGTGATTTTCTTTTATGCTACTTTGATATTGAAATTGTGACGATTGTGGTAGGGTTCAGAAATTAGGATTAGCGATCGTCGAAAAATCATTGTGGATTTGTTTTTCCTCATGAAATTCATGCATATTATAAGAAAAATTATTTGCAAGTTTCATCTGATCATATAATGGTATTTTTCTTTTAGGCGAATGTTATCGGTTAATTTGGTAGGAGAGGTGAAAATGTTACTAGCAAATCAAATTTTGTTCCTCCTTTATAGAACTCATTTAAAATTTTCTATAATGGGATACTCCTTTGGGACATTATATATGTGTTTAATAAATCTAATGTCACACATATTCACAAAAATGTATTTTTTGACTTGGGTGATTTTTGATTTCAGGCTATTGATATAATTTCGTCCCATCCTGAACATGATGTTATTATTGGAATCAATACTTTAGGGAAAGAAGATCTCTTGCTTCAGATTGCAAGCGTGCTTGACATAATGGTATTCAATTCTCTTTCTAGTCATTATTATGCAAGAACGTTTCTTTGTGATATTTGAGGAAAATGGTAAACAAATAGTTATGCTATTAACTGTAGCTATTGTGCCTATCTCGTTTATCTGTATTAGAATTTTATGATTAATAACTTTATGAGTGTAACTATCTATGTCTCATTAGGCGTTAAGTATGTGTTCAGCTGTTCATAACATGTTGCTTTAATGAAGTGTCATAACAATATTTTGCACCTTATTTTTTGGTTGTTATAGTTAATTTGGATTTAGCATTCACTGTTTTGCTTCTTTTTCAATTGAAGATTTGGGTGTGGCCAGAGCGGTTGCAGACTATGGATCTTCTTGGTCTCCCTGATATATTTACAACAGATACAACTCTTACTAGAGTGAGAGCTGTTCCTCTGTATAGCTTTGGTGCCGATACATTGGAGGAGTTAAATTTAATCCGTCCGACAACACGCCCGACTATAGGAATTTTGCCGTCCGGTCTTCCATGGATAAAGAAATCTCTTAAAAAGGGAGAGTTTCTCTCTGGTTCTTTTCTGACATCACGTTATAAGCGAAGTAGACCGCGGAGTGCGAATAATGTTGAGGTCCATATGGATAAGCAAATTGGGAAAACATCTCCCAAAGTGTTTCACCAGCATATATATTCAGTTCCCTACTCTGATCATTCAAATTTTGAAGAGCTGGAGGATTTCATAAAGCTTGTCAAGCCTACCGATCTGAAGGGTATTGTTTCTATCTCTACATGTTTTATCGAACCCATGTACTATTTCGGCCGGCTTTGTACCGGTAACCAACCAGTACAAGTACAACAGCTGCATAACAGGTTTAAAATGAAAGAAACTGATGAAATAAAAGGAGCTGTCTGCCCTGAAACTTCATCTGAAGATGATGATGTTGAATTAAATAGAAGCAAGGAAAGTTATAAAGTGAAAGAAAGTGGTAAAAGGGTTGCAACAGTCAGCCCCGAAACTTCTTCATCTGAAGAGGATAATGTTGAGTTAGATAGAAACAAGATGAAGGCTTTGAAGGTAAAGTTATCAGGTTTTCGTATGAGAAGATTCAGCGCATTGAGAAGAACGCGCCGTGGAGCTAAGTCTTCGGATTTGGACTATTTTGATCCTGATGAACAAATGGGGCCTAGCTGATCAAGGATGTGTTTAAAGATGAAGTTGTGCATTTCTTTTTGAAGTCCATGGTTCAAGGTATGATCAACCCTCCACCTAGCTCAAGGTATATAAAACTTTGTTAGTAGAAAGGATAGATGATTATCAACATACAATTGGATAATCTTTTGTACTCCTCTTAACACTAAAATCTGTCTGTGACAGAAAATTGTAACTTGAATTTTCCGTACATATTTTGTTGATAACTTAGTATGGTCCGTTTCACTAATACTTTTTAGGCGTGTGGATTGTGTTGAATGTTGCTTGCAAGTTAAAAGCTCGAAGTTGAAAAATGTTAACATGAAATTCAAAACAAGTGTTAGCATGACACTCCAAAATACAATAATATTCTCAAGATATTCTTAATTATTGTTTGAAATTAATACATAATCTACTAAATAATTTGAATCCAACACTTCCTATTTGGCAGTTACATGATGTTTACCTAATAATGAAAATCTGATATTTCTCAGAGTTTAAATCGTTTTAGAGCTTTCAAACATGTGTTGCATGTTGAATTGTTGATGTTGATTCGATGAATTAACTAATATTACCTTATTTTTGTATACTGAACTACAAAGTTGTAGTTATAATTAAAGGTTATAAATTATCGCTGATAAAAAATGTTATAAAGTTAATTATGCTAATTTTATATGAAATATAGCTTAATTACATTATTTGTCTATAAATGAAAAGACTTCATTACTTAGACATCTTTTGTATTTGAAACCTTTAATTTGTTCGTATTGATATAGGAATTCTTTGCCAATTTTTGTTTGCTGATCTTAAATCTGAAGAGTAGGATAATTTCATGTACTCTATAAGGTATGTAGCTTCAATGTTATTTATTATTTTTTAATATTATGTTTATTCTCATTTTAATATATTTTTAGAGTGACTATTTGATGTTTATCTACATCAATTTTCTTATACTTAAAGCTCTTTATTTTTCAAATTTTGTGCTCTTCGAACTCTGATCTTTTTAGTTTATTCACTGTCCCTTAGGTTTTGACCTTGGGTGATCTGCGTGTCATGCCTACGATTCTCGTGGCATGGATACACACACTTGTTATTTGCCAAAGAAGTCCAAAATATCAACTCAAAAAACCATTAAAAAAACCTGAAAAGAACGGTCTTGGTAAGGACTGAGGAGGGAGAGCATAAAATATAGGGATGCATTCATCATTATTCATTCGTATGAAGTGGAAATGTAGGATATTATTAATAAAAAGTAAATATATATAATTTAAACACTCTAATTGGACTTTTCGCAGAATTGTAGGAAATGACCACGAATTGTGCTGTTGCACCTTCTAAAGACCATAATAGCATTTCTATTTGCAGATCAATGATGTATTTTGTTATTCCATTTTTACATTTTTAACAAATGATATATTTTTGTTGATTTATTTTACATTCTTCGATCACGAGATATAAGAAAGAAACGTTTATGAATTGAAACAATAACAGTAATAATATTTAATTTAAAAGTAATATAATTTTTGTTTTAAAATAGACATTATTGGTTAGAGTTGAAATTGTTAAATGTATAAAATAATTATATTTGAATTTACGTGAAACAATTTATTTTATATTATATGTTGGTAAAACAAAATAAAATAAAATCAAAATGAAAGAAATATTATATTTTATAAGGTGTCACAACAGGATTTTGTAAGTCGATAAATTTTGAAATTTGTTATATAAATAAATTGTCGCTGAAAAAATTTGAAACTTCATTTAGTATATTATATAATAGATAGTGATAAATGTTAAAATTTATTACATAAATAAATTGTCGCCAATAAAATTCGAAACTTCATTTAATATATTATATAATGGATAACTTGGAATTTTTTTTTAAATCCAGTTTCTTCTATATAAACTATATATACTAATCATTCGAGTTAAATATGAATACAATAAAATACAAAAACACAAAATTCTCCTTTAAGAATTATAATGCTGCTGCATTTTGATTCAAACCCAAGACCTCTTGAAAGACTCAAACTACATAGTGTAAAACAAAAATATAATTTGGGTCAAATTTGTTTTAAAATTGACTTATAAAGAGAGTGAGTATATTCAATGCGTATAATTTGCGGCCAAATTCAGATACATTTACAATAGTCATTTTCAAGCTTCAAACGTCTTTGTTGACTTTGCAATTAAAGAACAAAATGGAAGAAAACTATTTTCTTCACTCCAACACGACCAAGTCATTGATTAGACTAATTCTCCCATTCCAAACATAATATCTACCTTCTCTGACAACAATTGCAACATAGAACAAACCATTACCAACATGAACCAAAAACCATGGTTCTTCCTTTTTCTTCTCACCATCTTCTTCTCTTTCCACACTTACCCTTCACTTTCATCTTTAACCATCATCTCATCAAACCAATCTCTTTCCGGTGATCAAACTCTTGTCTCAAAAGATGGAAACTTTGAATTGGGTTTCTTCAATGAAGGTAAATCCTCTAACTACTACATAGGCATGTGGTACAAAAAAGTATCTCAAAGAACATATGTTTGGGTAGCTAATAGAGATCACCCAGTTTCTGATAAAGTTTCTTCCAAGTTTACTATATCAAATGGTAATTTAGTTCTCTTGAATCAATTTCAAAATCTGGTTTGGTCAACGAATTTGACTTCAAGTTCAACTAGTCCAAATTCTGTTGTTGCTGTTCTTTTAGATTCTGGAAATCTTATATTAAGCAATAAGGCTAATGTATCAGAATCAGAAGCTCTTTGGCAGAGTTTTGATTTTCCAACAGATACATGGCTACCTGGTGGAAAAATTAAACTTGATAAAAGAACAAAGAAGCCTCAATATCTTACTGCTTGGAAGAACAAAGAAGATCCAGCAACAGGTTTATTCTCTCTTGAACTAGACCCTAATGAAACTAATGCATATTTCATTCTTTGGAATAAAACTCAACAGTATTGGACAAGTGGCCCTTGGAATGGACACATATTTAGTTTGGTTCCTGAAATGAGGTTAAACTACATCTATAATTTTGACTTTCAGTCGAACGAGAACGAAAGCTACTTCACATATTCCGTGTACAACAATGCTTCAATATCTCGGTTTGTGATGGATATATCGGGACAGATCAAGCAATTGACTTGGCTTGAAAGTACTCAAGAATGGAATTTGTTTTGGTCACAGCCAAGAAGACAGTGTGAAGTTTATGCTTTCTGTGGTGCATTTGGTAGCTGTACTGAGAATTCAATGCCATATTGCACTTGTTTGAATGGTTATGAACCAAAGTCAAGGTCTGATTGGAATCTTGGTGATTTCTCACATGGATGTGTGAAAACAAATAAGTTTCAGTGTGAGGGGTCTTCGAGTGCTTCGAACGGTGCTAAGGATAGGTTCTTAACTAAATCCAACTTGGCTTTGCCTGAACGTGCACAACCTGTTCTTGAAGCTGGTGGTATTGAGGAATGTGAGTCCACTTGTTTAGGAAACTGTTCTTGTACTGCATATGCTTATAACAGTAGCGGTTGTTTCGTTTGGAGGGGTGAACTCTTTAATCTGCAACAGCTTTCTCAAGATGATAGTAATGGACAGACTTTGTTTCTCAAACTTGCAGCATCTGAGTTTCATGATTCCAAAAGCAATAAAGGGAAAACAATTGCTGTTGTTGCTGGTGCTGTTGCTGGCGTAGTGATTCTCCTTGTTCTTGTTTTAATTGTTGTGATTAGGCGAAGAAAGAGACTCACCGGAGCAAGAGCTTCTGTGGAGGGATCATTGACAGCATTTAGTTACAGAGATTTGCAAAATGCCACAAAGAATTTCTCTGATAAACTTGGAGGAGGAGGTTTTGGTTCTGTCTTCAAAGGAACATTATCTGATTCAAGTGTCATAGCAGTGAAGAAACTCGAAAGCATTAGCCAAGGCGAGAAGCAGTTCCGAACCGAAGTGAGTACTATTGGGACTGTCCAACATGTCAACCTTGTTAGGCTTGTTGGTTTCTGTTCTGAAGGTGACAAAAAGCTTCTGGTTTATGATTACATGCCGAACGGGTCATTGGATTCAAATCTATTTCATGAAAAGAACTCAAAAGTGTTGAATTGGAAATTAAGATACCAAATTGCTCTTGGAATAGCTAGAGGATTGACATATCTTCATGAAAAGTGTAGAGACTGTATCATCCACTGCGACGTGAAGCCGGAAAACATTCTCCTAGATTCCGAACTTTGTCCAAAGGTTGCAGACTTTGGCCTTGCAAAGCTTGTTGGACGGGACTTCAGCAGAGTCCTGACTACCATGAGAGGAACAAGAGGCTATCTCGCTCCGGAATGGATTTCAGGAGTGGCTATCACTGCAAAAGCCGATGTTTACAGCTACGGAATGATGCTTTTCGAGATTGTGTCCGGTAGAAGAAACTCTGATCCTTCTGAAGATGGCAAAGTTAGATTCTTTCCTACATTGGCTGCAAACATAGTACATCAAGGAGGGAATGTTCTTAGCCTTTTGGACTCAAGGTTGGAGGGAGATGCTGAAGTTGAAGAGGTCACTAAAGTCATAAAAATTGCTTCTTGGTGTGTTCAAGATGATGAAGCTCATAGGCCATCTATGGGTCAAGTTGTTCAAATCCTTGAAGGGGTTATGGTTGTAGCTTTACCTCCAATTCCTAGATCCCTACAAGCTTTTATTGATGACCAAGAAAACATAGTTTTCTTCACTGATTCAAGCTCCACTCATAGTTCACAGGCAAAGAGCAATAATGTCTCTACAACATCATCTCAAGCCAAAAGCAACATTTCATCTACTAGCAATAATGTCTCTATATAAGTTGTGTCATAGTTATTATTTTGAGGTATTTAATTGTAATGTATGGCTGCTTTAGAGAAACTACTGCCAAGATTGTTTGTATATTCATCTTAAATAATGTCAATTGAAAACTGATATAGCTGCTTTATATTTTTTGTGTCGGTGCTTCACTTGGACAACAGACAAAAGACCTAAGTTAGGTGGATTAAGCAATAATTTGTTAATAATATTTTTGTGTGTGGTGAATCAACATCTTTCTCCTTCTGTTTGAGTAGTAGTTGAACAATTAATGTAAGTGTCTTTTACAAATAGAAACATGAATCTAGACGTTAGAAACTCAAAAATTGGATTCCAAATAAATAATATTTTTTATTAAACAAAATGAAATAACAAATGATAATACTTCCCTACATCGGTATAAAACTAATCGAAGACTAAATTTGCAAAAGATCATTTTTAAAGACGTGGAACGCAACTACTAACAACTTAAGGAATATAATTTATTAAACTCTTAATTATCTCCATATGTCTTCCGACTTAAAATATAAACAAAAATTTATCAAAGTAAAGCAAGTAGATGTATGTGGTTACAAATTTCAACCAAACAATCACTTTCTTTGATTCATATTTGTGTATATTTTCGGACGAATTGGAGTAAACTATTATTGGTTGTTAATATATCATTAATGATTTGGTGTTATTAACATCTAAAAATAATAAGGTGGACGATTATCTGGACAAAATTTATAACTGATTCACCATATTTAAAATTTGTTGAAATATTAACAACTATATACGATATTTTTTGGAAGGAGAAGTTAACGATTTTTATTTTATTTTTATGGTTGCGATAATAACTCCATTGATATTATTTTAATAAATTAAGAAAAAATGAATATGTCTCTTAAAATTCAACTCATCTCGAATACACATCAATCAAATCAACATGTCAATTATAAAGATGAAGATAGTCATTAAATTATATTTATGAAGAATATTTTTTATTGTAATTAAATTTTTTGATGACTTGTAAATATTTATCTTGTAACAACCACTCATTAATTTTGTAAAGTCTAACCGACCTAACCTATTTTCACCCTTAGGTATAATCTTAGGTTTTAGTATATTTTTTTTTTGTTAGATGAAAGTTAATAGATTAATGATTATATATATATATCTTCATTCAAAATTTAAATATATTAAACAGATGAATTTTCTCATGTATATAATTCTCAAAATTCACTTTTTCTTCCGTTATGAAACACTCATACACATTTAATACACATAATCAATCACAACCTATTATTCCAACATTTTCAAAATTCACTTTTTCTTCCATTATAAAACACTCATACACATTTAATACACATAATCAATCACAACCTATTATTCCAACATTTTCAAAATTCACTTTTTCTTCCATTATAAAACACTCATACACATTTAATACACATAATCAATCACAACCTATTATTCCAACATTTTATCTTCCTTTATAATTTTGTTATCTTTATTTATGTTCATGCG
>JBBPBT010001444.1:2786072-2800892 GCA_037974875.1 Cicer bijugum
TTTTATTTTATTTTTTCGTCGTCTGAATTGATTTATTCGTCTTCTTGTACTACATTTGATGCTATGTTATTGTTTTATTCTACTAATTTAATATTATGAGTTTATTTATATATTTATTCTTTTCAATTTCACCAAATTTAGGAGTTTCAATTTCTTGATTTGCCATCTTATTTTATTGTTTATACGTTGTGTTTGTATTATCTGACACTTCAATTAATCGTCATTGAATGAATATTTTATTTTGTCTTATGAATGAATGTTTTTTACTTCTTAAAAAAAATATTTTTCTTAAAATTGGCATGCAATGACCACAATATAATATAGCATCAAGAGAGCTAACAATCATTTGCAGCATGACAAGAGTATTACTCAATATAAAAAATAAAAAAATAAAACAAAAGAATTAGTGGATTTAAGCCAAATCCATTAAATAAATTAGAATAATCTAAAATTAGGAAGATTAAATCACTTACGAAAAGAAACATTCTTCTTTAATAATACAATTTGATAAATTTCACAAAATGAACTCATTATAATGTAAACCATAATTTATCAATTTATCAACTCAATTATTATCCTCACTATAAATACAAGTCATTCTGAAACAAAAATCTTTAAGAAGAATTAAACAATTATACCCACAATTTTTTTAGATGCCAATTTAATCAATCTTCACAAAAGTGGTAAAAGAATAAAATAAAAATTGGGTGGTTGTTGAAGCTATAATTGCCACCAATTTTCCTTCATTCTCATTGGAAGTATGAGATTCCTCCAACAACTTTTGAAGTTGCATATTTTTATTTTCCCCTCAAAATGCAGTTAGCCTTTTTGTTCACAGACTTGCGAAACAGGACAAGTGTCTTCATTTCTACTTAAGCTAAATGAAAGCAACGTTTTCCTAAATAATTATTGAGACTTTGTAAAAGCAAAATCATAAATAAAAAGGCATGATAAATATGTTTAATTATAGAGAAAACTACACATTATTTGCTTTAATTTCATTTTTTTATTCCGTCATTTAAATTATATTCGTTTGCATCATTAATTTTGGAGAATTACTAAATTATGCCCGCAGGCTTTCAAATTTGAATATTTTTTTTAAAAATATTGTCATTAAATGTTAAGATCTAATAGAAATATCGCAACAAATTAATTGTTCAATGTACTTTTCATATGAAATTATAAATATTAATTATGTGGTTAGACTTTTGCTGTCTTATTTTTAAGGCTATACGTGTGTTTAAATTGTAGAGAAAATTTCAGTTTAATTAATTGTCGTCAAAATTAAGGTAAACGACTAACGATGCAAATATAATGTAAATGTAACTTAAATGATTAAATCAAAATAAAATAAACTTAAAAAATTTAAATAGAAGTTGAATTAAACTTAAGAAATTATAGATGTATTTTTATCTACATTATATAATAAAAAAAACAAAGATAAAATATGTTAACGTGTTTTCATTATATCATTGTCAAGCCACCTGTAACTTTTATACAAGTATCTCTTAAATCTAAATCAATCCATAAAAAGAGTATACCGGTATCTTAACGAGAAAGGATAATGAAAATATTCGCAGAATAAAAGAAAGGATACTAAAAAATATCTTAATTGTTTCAGATTTTCAAATGTCAAATTTTATTTTATTTATGCAATTACAAATTTTGGTTAGCATATTTGTCGGAGATAGGAATGAGAATAGGTCAGGTTAGACTTTGAAATGTCTGAGTTTGACCTACGAATTATTTTTTAGGTCTAAGTTTGGCCTACGGCCTATCATATGTTTTTTCTTCGTCCTGATCTGACCTTTTTAAAATTATGGTTTGGCTTGAAAGCCTATTTAAAAGTCTTATTCACGTTAAAATATTTAAATGCTCTACTAATACTACATGATGTTATCCATATTCCACGTACCAATATCAATGTATATATCTATATACATTAAACAAAAAAATATTTTTTCTAACAAAATAGTTTTCAATAAATCTGAAACAAACATCCTTTAAACCTTAAAAAATAATTTTTGGTTTCAAATAATAGATTTTCTTTTTTTCTGAAACAAACGCACCTATTATTATCTCTTAAATAAATATAGAACAATTACTGAGTGATTGACTAATTGAACGACTACCAAATATAGATCGTTACTGAATATGGAACGACTACTAAATATAGAATGATTACTGAGTGATTCTCTAATTGATAGAATCTAAAATAGAAAATAATATTATTAATATAATAATAAAAATAATATTAATAAATAATAAAGTATATATAGGTCGGTCTATCAGGTCTAATAGACTTTTTTAAAAGACTGAGTCTGACCTATTTAAATAAATAGGCTTTAAAAACAATATGAGTCTAGTTTTTTTTATTAAATAGTTCATGTCAGGGACCATAGACCCCTAACGAACAGTCTAGCCTATTCTCATCCCTAGTCGGAGAATTATAAGAATAACAAGATAAATAACGAGCAAATACTAATAGATACTATATCTCTCTCCAAAAAATTTAAAAAAATGTATATATAAATATTTATTGAGATGAGTCATATTTTTAATATGTTTAAGTTTTGAACCATTTTTTGGCACTGTGATATAATAATCCACACTTAAATTTTCAAAATCTCTACCAATGAAATATGTGTCCGATAAAAAGAAATTTTATAGATAGATTTTTATCGCGGCCTAAAATTTTGAGTTTTTTTCGCATTTATTGGAGTAAAATTTATTTTTAAAATAGAGAAAATATTGAAAAGCTCTTAAAAATAGAAAAAAAAAATAAAAAAATTGTCTTTGATACCAGATTTTGAGTTCGGGAGTACGTAGAGAAGATATTAGCACCCTACTATATCTGTCAAAATAAGGTTACCTATAATTAATTGTGCAAAATTATATCAACTTAAATATATTTATTTTTCTTTATTATTAAATATGAATATAAATTATGTTTTATAAATGTAATTTTTTTTAAGATAAAAGTGTATTAAAAAAGAACGAATTTTTATATTATTTTTTTATTATTGTACTAGACAAGAGTATGATCTTGCTCCTACGTATCACCCAGTGCGATGGAGAAATTAAAGCTACGTAATTCTTGGTAGAAAATGTGGATGTGTTGATTGCTTTTAAATAAATTGTATTTTGTTATTTAAAAAAGTTAATTTTGACGAACATAAAAAAAAAAAAAAAACTTGTTTGATTTGAATAATTATTTTAAAATATGAGTTTTAAGACGTTCGAGTTGTACAACTCGTGTCTAAAAACTCAAGGAGTAAAAATATGTCACATCTAATTTAAATCTCTTAAAAATAATAAATTATTTTTAAAATAGAGTTTCAAGACCACCAAATAGTCTGACTTGTGTCTAAATAACTCCAACTCTCCAAGATTAAAAAAAAAACACATCTAATTAATTAAATTTTAAAAAGGCTGATTTTAGATCTATTTGTTTATAAAAATAAATTCTAAAGCTATCAAAATATATAATTTGTATTATGCAACTCAGGGATTAAAATATCTCATTTTTAGTTAACTTTCAATAATTTTTATGATTAATTTGTTTATGACTTTTAATTTATTAATTTATTTATGAAGATGAGATTTAGAACCACCAAGTTGTCACAATTTGTGTTCTAATAGCTCAAAGATTAAAAAGATTTCACAGCTAGTTAATTTTTAATGAAATATTTGTTATGATTTTATTTTCTTTTATTTTTAAGAAAAAATAATGATACTAAATATTAAATAAATTTAAATAATTCTACGAAATAAAATTAGTAATAAATACGAAAATAAAATAACAAAATGAAAAATATATGGACTTTAATTTAATCTATTAAATAGAAAAAATAATATATTTTAAAACTAATTACAAATGTAATTCTCTTTTAAACTATTTTGTAAGTTAATAAGTGAAGAAATCAAATTTATTTTAATATTAAATAGCACCACTCAAAAAAGAAAAATCTATTATAATATAAAATAAATTATATTTATCACTATTTAATTATATCCATAATTACTTATATTAATTAAAATTATTATGATTAAATAAAATAAATATCATGAAAATTGGGAACCGGGAAAAAAGTCCATTCATCACACACACAATTATTGTTACACACAGCTATTACTAATTATTATTATTATTATTATTATTATTATTATTATTATTATTATTATTAAATGTAATACAACTAAATAGCTAATCTGAAACAGCTGGCGGCATGCTGTGAAGATAGAAAAGACATATTACGCCATAAATAACGGTGTATAGTCTATCAAAACAAACAAATTTCAAAAGCACAAGTAGCAAGAAGTAGATTTCACACATCAGAAATTACTCAAAAACAAAACACTAACTACACATCAAGATGGTCTCAACCAAAACTCATTCACGTGTAACAAAACAAAATTTCACCTTTCAATAATACACAACTTTGAACAGGAGAGCAAACTTAAAAGAATGAGAAAATACCATTTTGTTTGTTATTCTTTGTGGTAATACTCAATTTCTAATGTTTTTTAGAAACAGAAAAAGCAAGAAATGAAAATCTCCCAATTTTTATCTTGTAATTCCTTTTCAAATCAATCCAAATCTTCTCTGATTTATTTATTTTTTTGTTTCAATATATAGGCAAAAACGAGGAATGATTGTGTTCATTGTATAAACAAGTTTGGGATCTTGATTTTGCAATATATCAAGCAAACTCATACAATTAAAGAAAAGAGAGGTTGATCTTTTTGGTTGAGTATTCAAATGGTAAAATTAATACTAATATTAGAATAAATAAAATAAAAATAAATGAATGAATGGATGGACGAGGGAAAGCACGTGAAGAAGCAGAGAAACAGGGACGACGAACGTTGTAGCACGGAAAGGAAAAGGGAAAGAAAAGTAATACAAGCAACATTTTTTTTTTACATTTCTTTATTTTTATTTTTATTCTTTTGGTTTGAATTTGTTTTGTTTTTTGTTGTTTTTTTTTAATGTTAAATGTAATATAATAAAACTATTATAATATTATAATTTTTAGATAAATATATTTTTTTATTTAAATTATCTTTTATTTGATCGAACAAAATTGAGATATTACAATTTCATTACATCTAGATCTATATGAATTATCAACATCCAATAGCAACAACATGCTAATGACGAGGACTATCAAAATACAATGACAACTCTTTTATATATTTTTTATTTAACTCATTTTTTGCCAATTTAAGACTAGTTACAGACACTTGATTTTTCAACAATCTCTTCAAATGTAAGTCTTCTACATTATACTATTTTAGAGTTTGAATTGGGTTTAACTCAATTGCATACAATCACTTTTGTAAAGTGATCAATGTATGCTACTTATAAACTTTTCATACCATATCGCATTCAAATTGAGACCCTCAATATACTCTCTCTCATAGACATTTGGGTCAAGACCCATGTAATCTGATAGTGGGTCCACAATATTGTTGTTTTTAATGTTCCTTGAACTTCCCAATAAGTGGTATTAGAATATGTGAGCGGAATTTCTAAAATATATTTAGAATTCTCTAATAGCCATATTAGTGTAGCAAAATTAAATAACTTGATATACCACTTAGTCTAGTGGTTGCAATATTTGGATTTAATTCAAACTGATGCTTCTTTTAAGTTGCCAAAGATTACAATCTTTCTCAAGAGTTGTTTTTTCTCCACCAATTGGTATGAGTTCAAGAGTTATTTTCTTTCACCAGTTGGTATGAACATCTCTATTTAATAGATATACTTTAGAGGCAGAAAGAACACAAGATAAACAAGACAAAATTCATGTTGCATGAGTCAAGATTATGTCAAAAGTATTTCTGAGTCATTTCTTCTTTTCTCTAGTGCACAAGAGTAAATGCAGTAACTTTATTTTGTAAACTATCATTAATCGATAGACTTGATGTGAATGTGCAATTCACTTCAAGAATTCTAAAGTATCCTGAAAGAGATTCGTTGGTTAACCCGTTTGCATCCAATATATAAATTGGTGGAGGCGAATCGAACCTAAAGCTTAGTGTAATACACATGCTTTGGAATTTATTTGTGCAGCCTTCATCATCATCACGTTCATCCTCATCTTATTCAAGATTTGCAACATACCACCAACAAAATATCCAACAGAACAATGATTAGACCTTATTGAGGCTGCGGGAGTGGATCCAATGTATTGGATCCTTGTATTGAAACTCTTATTGACGTTGTGAATAAGGGAGGCATCATGACTTGATGGTTGGTAAAGGTGGTACAAGTATTGTGATGCTGAAAGACTCACATTTGAGGAGAATATTTTATTGAAATTATAAGTTAGTGGTTATTAGTTGCACATTGATTATAAATCAACTAAATAAAAAAAGATATAAGAGATGAGACCTATGTCCAATTCCCTGAGGTTTCAAGTCAAAACGTGTCCAAACTTTGTGTGTGATTATGCTAGTCTAATATAAAGATCATTCGGGTGATTTTGGCTCCTCTTATAACCCAACACTATTAAGGCTTTGTTTGAGAGTTTGGAGGGGAGATGGGAGTTTTAGAAGGAGGGGAATAAAATAACAAATAGAGAATGTTTTTAATCTATTCTTGAGAGAGTATTTTTATAGATAATATTAAATGAATGTTTATGATTAATATATTTATAATATTAAAAATATTATAACAAAATACATTGTATTTAAAGAATTTATCAAAGCCCTCCTCCAATACAACTTTTGAGTTCTTCTAAATTAAAATGATTTTGTATTATGAAGAAGAAAAAAATAACTCCCATAACACTCTATTCTTTCCACTTCATCCTTCCTTTTATTTTTTTTTTCTTTTCAAAATCCTTTCCTCATATTACCTCCTAAGCTCCCCAAACACACCATAAATATTAAGTATGACTTTATTATTAGACTTTTCCTAGACTCCAACTTAATTTCAAACACATGGAAGATATGAATACTTTGTAATATCGAGTTCGGGTACGAATCTTAGAAACACATCAACATTAAAATCTTCGAGAAAACATTATGCCTATACTTTAATTGAAATATTAGTCTCTACAATTACAATTACATGTGAAGATATTTAAAAATAAAATTAAAATATTTTAATTTCACTCTAATTATAATTTTTTTTTAAATATTTTATAGAACATTCTTGTTGATAACTTTTATATAAATATAATTTCTTTTTAATTTTATTTCTTATATTTTATTTGAATAAATTTAAGAAAATGTTAAAAATAACTAACCATTTTTTTCCACAAAATCACATAACCCTGTACGTACATGAATATGAATTTCCCACCATAGTGAATGTGTTATAAACATCTACATCATATGGTATTCCATGGACATATATAATATTATATCACTCATCCCTTATATTATCAATTTTTTTATCAAACAATATGAATCGTCAAATAAAATAATATTATTTCAGAAAAAAAGTGAAATACCAATTTTTTGAAACACAGATATTATAACAAGTAGACATATTGGACCATCCCGACTAAACTTCATGGAGTGGTAATGCTAAAAAGGAAAGGAAAAAAAAGACATTTCCACTAGGCAAACGAGGCTTCTCCATATTATAAATAATATGTATTTTCCATCTTAACAATAAAAAATGGCTCTCCATTACTTTTCCTCTCTTTCTTTTATCTTTTCATAAGATACACATACATTAAGTGATCGCAAGGCCCACATTAATTTTTCTTTCCCAGAGAATATTTTAATCTTTTCCAAAAACATGAAGAAAGAAGTTTGTGTTTTACCAAACCAAACTATGGGACCAATATTTTATTAAAAAATATATATGTGGGAACCTATGTGGATGTTTCTAAAATATAATTTTCATTTTGATCTTTCTGCTTTCACTAATTGATGAAATTAATTTTCTATTTTAAAAATTAATTATTTTGATTTATGGTTTATATTTTTAACTAAATAAAATAATAATTTAATATATTTTAAATAATATGATATACAATATTATGATATAAAATCTTATAAATATATTAATTATTCATTTATTATTAATTAAATTATAAAAATGAAAATAAACTAAAGTAATCATTCTATATCGTAATATATGTCACATTATTTAAAATAATATTATTATTATTTAATTAAAAAATAAAAAATTAAAATAAAACTAATATAATTTAAATAAAAAATAATTTTGTAAATTAATAAAAATAAAATAACTAAAATTATAATTAAACTTATATAAGATTAATTCTACATGAAACCTTGGGCCAACATGCTAAAGTGAATCAATGAATAAGATTTTGTTTTATAAGCGAAAAGATTACACTAAATTTGAGTACAACAGGTACTTTAATTCAATACAAATGAGAGTATTAAACCATTCTATCTAGACAACCTATCGGATTATTACACCAGTACTTAAAATTATCTTTAAAACCCACCGTGCATAGAATATGAATAGATACATGTCCTTTTTTTATTTAAATTTTTTTATTTTATACTACATTAAAATTTATATATTAATTTTTTTTTACCTTGCAACTAGTTTAAAGATAACGTTTGTCTACATCCTCAGCATGTGACTATTCATTTATTTTATTTTTTATAATAAATAAATAATTATTAATTTAATAAAAAATATAATTAAAAAACAAAATTATATTAATAAAATTAAACAAATACATTTATTAAAAAAAAATACATCAAAATTAATGTGGTTGAATACATATGTCAAAACAAATAACATACTGTATTATTTTAGCAACTCCCTCCGAAATGTTAAAGGAATACCCAAAAACACTTTTACAAAACCTTCGTATCGAAATCTAAAAAATCATTCAATTGATCAAGACGCACAACCAAGATCGTATCCGTACAAACTTTTTATATTTTTTTACAAATTTAATTTGTTTGCTTATTTTAAGTGATTATTCTATTAGGGGTAATCAAGAAATCATAATTCTGAACTCTTACAAATTAAACTCTTTTCTATTTTTTCTCTAGATTTAATAAATAATAATAACTAAATTATATTAATAAATCAAATAAAATACATTAAATTAAAAGAAAAAAGACATTATATTAAAAAAAATACATCAAATTTTAATTAACGATATCCACTTAAATGTCCTCTAATTCGTCTAACTATTTGAACGAGTTGAAGTTATTCTGATTCATCCTCATTTTGATCATTATTCTTATCGTACTATGTGGAACTTAACTATTTGAACAAGTTGATGTTATTCTGGTTCACGCTCGACGTAGAACTTAACCATTCACACTTAACTCAACAATCTCCCCTTCATGTTTTAATATCCCACATCCTATACTTGCACGGTTATTATCAATAAGACACGTCTCTTAACTACACTATTAGAAAGACTTTCGATACAAGCATTCAAGAGACTTTGACATCACATTATTATCCAAACTCTTAAGGCGATAGATATATGAGCCACCATATTTATAATGGTAATAAAAGAAAGAATTGAAAATCCAAAAGATTGACACTTTTGGTGTCCATGAAATTAAGAAAATATGATGCAATTTTTTTTTTTAATATAAAGATGGAAGGTATTCTGGCAACAAAATCAACCAGTTCAATGGAGTTGGAAGATATTGTTTAACCTTTATTTCTTCATAACTTATTACATGTTTCTAGTATATCTAAGAAATTTGCTCAAGACAACAATATATATTTTAAATTCATGTTAATTGTTGTTATATTAAATCTTATGGTCAACAAAGCTTATAAAGTTCTTTTTGCTTTTGACTTCATTAATCTGCAATCTACTTGTACTAGACCTTTCAATACTCGTATTCAATCCTTTTGCGTGTAAATTATATTCATTCTAGTCAGATGGAACCAAGTTGATATAAGGAAAAATGACCCACAATAATTTTGATGATAATAAAGAATAATTATAAGAATAATTTATCATAATATGATATGATATGATGTTTGTTCAATTGTGCAAACAATATTTGATATAATTTTATGATCTGATCTGATCATTTAGTTTGATGAAATCAGTACACAAAAGATAAATTACTATGTCTAATGGAATCAACATACGCAAGTTGAGATAATTTGAAATGGTTAATCTAACATGTCAAAGATAAAAGATGTGTCTGATAACCGAATCCTCTACTTTTTTTAGACTTGTCAAAATAGATCTGATCAAATAGGCCAAAATATTAGTACAATTGAAGCCGACTGCTCTACCATAGAGCTATTGAGTTTAGAAACATCGGAAATTCTATCTCATAGAGTTCAATTTGTGTTCTCTACCCATTACCTTATGAGAGTGACATTTATACCAAAAAATAACAAGTCTTTTTGATCTAATCTATTTATCCCACATTAAAATAGGGTCAGTCACATGGCCTATAGACTTTTCCATTACAACTAAAAAATGGTAATTTATAAGTAAATAAAAAATATTATGATCAAATTTGAACTCACTCAAATAATGGTCTTTTTTTGCTACTTTTAGATTGACTTAAAAAGTCATTTTTGAACTGGTTCAAAAGTATAAAAGTAATAATTCCAGAATTAAAAAAAAAAAATAAAACTTTACTCAAAAAAACCAAGAAATTTAATCAAAAACCAAAAAAATGTATTCCAACAAAAGACAAGATCAATATAGGATTGTTGTAGTTATTTCGTCATCGACCAAGACCAAGACCAAGATTGTCATTCCAGCATCTTCGTTGATTTATATTCGTTTGCGACTGTTGACCATTATTAGCACTGATTGTGACTCAACTCTCATATTTCTACGATCAAACATGACTAGGTTCTATCTATTGTTATGTATTATAATTTTATTTTATTGTTTATATTATAGTAAGTGATTGAAGGTGTTTTAATGTTTTATTTTAGTTTAAACTTATTTAATTAAAATAAAAAATATCAGAAGAAAAATAAGTCGAGTTGGACTATTGATCCACATATACCATATTGTGCATGCCATATTGTTCATGTGGTCAGATTCATAAAATAAGAACGCTCTGAAGCAATTTACAGGGAGAATGTGAATGAGTAAAGGGAATAAACTTTGTATTTATTCAAATATCAAAATACCAAAACATGATTTTCTCATGACTTTTTGTGTGAGTTATTTCAACTCACTTTGAATTACATCCATTTGTAGTCAAAATATTATTGGCTTTCCAATTACAATTAAATAATCCAATATTTAAGATCTTCACTTTATTAAATAAAAAATATTAATTATGAATTTAAATTATTCAATCATAATAAATACATTGACCGTACAACTTTGTAGTATTTTTTAATGCATTAAAGTCATCTCCATAAATTCCCATACTTTACTGCTAACGTCTTATCATTCCTTATGTCAAACCTATTTTTAAGCATTAATGCCAATTTTTTTTTTAACTCAAAAGATCTTTTATTTGAATTTTTGATAAAAAAGCTAAAAGATCATTTACTAAACACTGTTATTATTTCAAATGAAATAAAAAGATTTCAAAACAACAACCGAACACTTTCTGTCAACAACTTTTTCTACAATAACTTTGTTAGATAAATCTTTTGTCCGAAATCAATACAAAAGAAAAAGGCAAGAAAATAAATGTGAAACGGTTTCTTCATGTTATCCTCATATCACATTCATATCCATGCCTTAGAAAGAATTGTCTGAGGAAGTACAGAGAATGGAAGATGCCCCAAGCTCGAAAAAGAGAATTCTCACGTCAATACTTAATGCTCATTATGGTAGTTCACTTCTAAGAAACATTTCATTATGACCCTTTTCATCCATTTTTTAACTGTTTAGTACTGCTTGTATTGGACAATTTAGTAAATATGCATGGCAATATTTTATCATGATTTTTTTGTTGGAATGCATTCATACGTGGTTTTATTATCAATCGACTATTATTTTATTTAAATTTTAATGATAATCGACGATATTTTTAAATTCTAATTTTTTTTTTAATTTTATAGATAAAATAATAGTTTAATAGTTTTTTTATAAAAAATGTTAATGTGTGTTTTAGACCATTTACAATAGAATCTTTTTTTTAAACGTTTAAGATAATTTTTTTCAATTCAACACTTCAAATAAAAATTATTAAATTAATTCAATCAATAATTTTATATTATCATATTTTAATAAAATACATTTATATTAATACAATTTATTAAGTGGAATTTATAAAAAAAAAAGGAAGAGAGAGAAGATGCTTATATTGCCACTTTCCTTATAAGGACTCAAATTTTTTTCTCCACAATCAAGATTCTTATTTAGCTCGGTGCTAAATAAGGGAAACATTCCCTAATTGGAATAGCAAAGACAAAAATTTATTTTACAATGTTTTAAGGACACTCGTTGGCAAAATCATTAAAATATATATACATATAAATTGAGCAATTTATTTCATTATAAATAAATATAAAATAAGATATTAATGTTTTTTCACCTCTCTTGTGGATATTAAGAAAGATATGTCAAAGCAAATAAAAAATTGTTGCTTTAGACGTGACATTGTTGAACACGGCAACATGTCTAATCCAAGAGGTCTACGTGTTTCTCGTAGACAACTTGTTTTTTTCAATTTTATATAGAAATAATAAAATAAAATAATAAGATAATTGTTCAAGTTTATCAAATAATACTTTAAATTTATATAGTTATGAATAATAACTAATTAGTATTACTAACTATGTTAGCTAACTACTAACTAACTAATATATTAATAGTGTTCAAAGAGACCGGTGTCGTCTAAGACACATACATATCAATGTCAAACACGAGTATGACACTAACTTCTAGCTTACATTCAATTACATTTATTTTCTCAAATTGTCTTTGCTCTTCGCATGGTACATTAGTGTCTGGTGTCTATGTTTCCTATGCAACATCTTTTGACAGCTATAGTTTGAGTTCCAAAGAGAGAAAAAGTAGAGCCATATTGATGTCATAATAATGCCAGACAACTTCCCCCAAAACACTGTAAATACTAAGCTTATGAGAACCAAACACATTGCATAGAACTCAAACTTCTTTTGCTTCTCTATTAATGACCCTTCATTGCTACCTTCTTTTTGTCTCCCTTTGATGGACATGTTCTTTGATTGTGATACTTTTGAGCTTAAAGAAGATGAACTTTGTGATGTTAAAGTTGGCAAAGACGATTGAGAAGCTTTGGATACTTTTTTATAAGTTGAATAATTATTCTTTGACACACCAAAATAATCAAGGCTGTAACGAGCTCTTCTATTCTGCAACCCAAAGATGTTAAAAGTTAGTCTCTAATTTTTTGTATGAGCCAACACTCTTTTGCATTGATTTTTATAGTATTCTTGCTATATGTATAACTTTTTTAAATATAAAATTATAAATAAACTTTCAATTTACTACAATTTATCATAAAAAACTTATTTCAACTATTTTATCTATTTACTACAATTTTTTATGAATAATGAAATTTTAAAAAATTTATCATAAAAATTATTTTTGAAAGTGTAACATGAAAGTGTGCATACTAAAACACAAGAATATGCATGACAAGGATTTAACTAAGACTTACCAAAATGGTTTCTAACACAACAGCTTTGATGACCTTCAAAACCCTACGTTTTGGAGAGTGTTGCTTGATCCAACTCTCTGAAAATTTCGACGTAGGTTTCTTCTCAGAACGATGAGAAGAAACCTTAGATTCTAACATGGCATCTATATCAACGACAGGGCGAAAACAAAGAAAAAATTTGTTCTTTGAAAAGTTCACCATGATGTTGATGGCTTAGTGTAACTTAAGAGGAATCACAAGGTTGTAGTGAGTGAGTGTTCAATAGTTACTTAGAGGATTCTTCTTTATGTGTTATCGAGTTTCGAGTTGTAGAGTTCAGACTAGCATTAGGAGCAACAACGGACTAAAGAGATAATTTTTTTTCTTTGTATAAATGAAAGTTGGCTAGGGAAGGCTACAAAACAAAAACAGGGTAACTCTGTTTTTGAAGTTTTGGGTGTAAGAACTAAGAAGCAATGATTTTTGGTTTGATAGGTAGTGTGTGTATTATATATATTGTTGGCATGGTAATGGACTTGTGTGTGTCTCTCTATTTAAGTGAAGTGACCTTTTATTGGGTTTTCTTTTTTCTCTTTGTTTGTATCTTCTTTTTCTTTAGTGAAAGGGTTTAAAGTATGGAGGAGTAAAGATAGAAGGCCACTTAGGTGCTTTGTGGGAGAGACATGTTGAAGGATGTGATTTTTTTATAATTTTTCTTTTGAGAAAGAGATTTAGAAAAAAAAAGGAGAGGCTTTTTCATTGATTTGATTTTGAAATACCATAAAGCAGATGGAGAGAACTAGGGACTTTATGGATTTGAAGCCTTGCATTAAATTTGAAGGTATAGAGGGTTTTGTCCCAAGTTCAAGAAGCCTTGATATATACGTAAGTTGTCGCCTAAGATACATAATAGAGATACATATTTAGAATAAATATAATTTTTATAGTTTACCTTTTATTTAATATTCATTTTCATTATCTTTTTTTATGATTTTTTATCTTTAATAAATAGTATATTTTAATCTTTTTATTATAATTCTTTCAAACAACTAGATAATTGTTGTTATGAATTATTGAAATCTGTAAATTTAAGTGTTCAATCTTAATAAAAATAATATAAAAATATAAAAAATTCTGGTAAATGTTTTTCATTTTGAATAGTTTACATATGTTTTAAATCATATAAAAATAATTTTTTCAATTGCAAATTTATTATTGGATTAAATATATGTTTTTTTAAAAGAATATTATAATGAATACATATTGACAATTGTTAAAAGG
>JBBPBT010001444.1:2801217-2819315 GCA_037974875.1 Cicer bijugum
TAATAATGAGTGTGGAAATTCTATTTAATTCAAAAAACAGAGTTTGAAAAGTCTTAACATATCTAATATTTGATGCACAATGGATATATATCACAAAATAATATTGTGTTGGATATGTTATGGAGGAGGAATCAATAATTACATAATAGGATGTAAATTATAATGCCAATAGGAAAATTACTTTTTTTTGTTAAGTAATAATGGAGGAGGTAAAATAATGTGTGTTTAGGGGGTTAAAGGTTGTCAACCAACATTGGATGTGAAAATAATACTTGTTTAAAGATACAAATTTAAAATTTACCTAAAATTTGGCTAGAGTTAAATTACTTTTAGTAGCTATTATATGGGATATATTTTTCATCCAAAATTATGCGAGAGTGATTTAAACTATGCAGTTTAATGGTACAAATTAAAACGTCGAAGAAGTTTCATGAAAAAAATTTAGAATTCGATCTCGATTTCCCTATCCCATAACTAATTACAAACTACAAATATTTGTCTATTAAAAATAAATAAATTATGCGAGTGTGTAATGCATGTTCATATTTGAGTTTGATCAAGTATTATAATTCATATGGATCCTATTAAATTTATACTATTCTAACACACTATTCGGCATATTCTTCTTTATTGTTTAAAATTCACATAGTTTTATAATGTGATGGAACACAAGCAAAATTCAATCATAAATTATTGTTAACCAAGTGACTGAGCTTGATCAAGTGAATCATGAACTTTAGTTAATGACATGTCATTCCTAAAAACTCAAGTTTAAATTCGGGACGAAACAATTATTTATCATACTATATTTATCTTTGAATCAAACTAGGAATTACTAAAGTCATATGCTCCAAGAACTAGAGGGTTAAAAAACAATAAGATCAATATTATTATTGTCCCAAAAAAGTACTTCTTTTGGTCTTAATTGTAAACACAAATATTTAATTTTGTATTTAATTAAAAAAATTAGTTAAATATTAAAAAAAATTAACATTCAATAACTTAGATATTAATTATTTAAAATTTTAATATAATAGAAATAATTTTTTTTAAAACAATAACTCCAAAAATAATTTTTACGAGAAGCTATTAAAAAATTCTCTTTTATAAAGTATAACAAAAAGATTAAATATTTTAAAAATAATATTAAAACAAAGCAGTAACAGTGCAATGTTGTTTTAGGATAGACATCATTAAACGAAGTTAAATATTCGAGATCATAGAGACAAAAATGGTTACTCTCATATAAGTGTCATTTTAGCAAAAGGTTACTTTTTTTCAAAATAAGTGTTGTTTGATTAATATTCAAAGTAACATTAATTAATTAATTTGTTGCAATTTTACCCCCAAATTATAATATGTATATCATTTTCAATCACATCAATTATATTTTATTATTCATTTACAATAATAGGTAACAACCAATAGTAAATTAGAGCAAAAGAGAATTTATGATAAAGGAGACATTCATTAATAACGACAAAAGAAAGTTGGGAGTTATAATCCCCAACATCATACATAAGAAGAGATTGTAAATAACCAGTATTAAAATGTATAGATAAATCACATTGAGATAGTATATGAACACATTTATTCATTTCTCTTGGAGAGAACGATACAAAAGTAGACTAATTCATATTTCAAAGAATAGAAGATATTTTGTGTTGGGGAAGCCATGGTGGACTATAAATGGCATGATCTTTCTTAGTCATATTGTAAAGAGACAAGGAGTGAGTTTCAAAAGTCACTTTGAGAATACAAAGGTCACAAGCAAAGATAATTCCACATCAAAGAGACCACATTTATGCAAAATTAGAACTACTAGAGCTAACTTTATAGCAAAAACTTTGATGAATTGACTATTATGATCCCAGAGAAGTCTCCCATAAATTGCACAATTAATGTAGTTTGAGCTCTATCAATATTCATTTTAAATTAACATACATTGGGTTTGATTCACACCGGAGAAAGATTATGATTTTTATTATTCTAGCATTGATGATGAAGTGAGTTGTTGATGATTTCCACTTGGTTGATGATGTGGTCCAAATAGCAATAAATATCACCCAAAAAAAGGGTTTGAATTGTGATCTCTTTCTAAAATAATTTATGTGCTGAATTTATGTTACTCAAGAATGATCTTAACTATAATAGATTAAATAACTAGAACGATATGGATGGACTAAACTAAGAAATAAGATAACTAGATGGAATATCAAGTGATGTATGGTTCGTGAATTCTTACTAAATAAAAGAGAAGGGAAAAGAAGACCACATAAGAGAAGTCTACTTGTTCATTCAATTCGAGATACATCCAGCCCTCACAACCTGTGAGATTTCTACTAGTATGTTTAGCAACATAACGTTCTGCCTTTGTATTTTCTTTCTTAATCTCACTTGATCAATTACAACTTTCACCTTCCAATCCGTAAAGGTATTTTTCACATCTACCATTCACTCCATAAATGATTTTTACAATTACCTTCCAAACTATAAATAATTGTCACAACCCACTCAATCTAACATACAAGATAGAATTGAGTTACAAATAAAGTGTATGATAAAATATGTTGCAACCCACTTAACTCTTTGTTTGAGATTTACAAATAGCAATAACTCAAACATAATGATCTGCAAATAGAGTTAATAGATCTTAGAATTTTTTTTAGAGAAGAGTTTCACTACTCAAGCTTTTATATGAACAAATGTAATATGTTGTTCATTGAGCTCTTTCCTTCATCTTCTAATTGATCTTCGTTTTATAGATGAAGAAAGACTTAAAATATTCAATTTAATCTAATTATAGTCGTTGGAAAGTCTTTCCAAATGTCAATTGCTTTCTTTGAAACAACCTTCTTATTTGCAAGTATGTGCATAATATTCTTTTTAAAACCCATAATGTTCTTCTTTGAACCAAAAATACTCTTCTTTAAGTTTTGAGGGAAATTCTAGCGCCAAGGCTGAACATATCCATTTGGATAGAGTTGAGTTAGAGGCATGTGTATATGTGATGTCAATAGCATATTTTGCAGTGTACTAGAGTGTTTGGTACTTGCTTTCGGCTAATCAAATATGGAGATCGAAATTGAAGATTAATTTGCATTAGTTTTTTTGCAAGTGGACCTTCACTATTTGACTTCATGAGGCTTGATTACTTTTCTGTACTCATGTGCAAATTATATCAATCCAAGACATGCGTTTAGTGATCCAATATTGATTCATTTGTCTCTTGTCTTTTATTAAGACAACCAAAATGTTCTGCATTCATTATGTCATCAATCTGGTATCATTGTGTCCTCAATCTGGTTTTGATATTCCTTTGAGGAGTATTCTATATCATTTTGTACGACATAAAAGTGTATTCTTTTCTTGATGTATACATGAGACGAGTCTAGATTTAATGATAAAGTCAATGTTGATTGCTTGAAAATGACCACATAATCTTGCATCAATATGTATACTTCAACATATCATGAACTAACTTATTTTTTATTTTCGGTCTACTCAAAAAACAAGTTAATAAATTAATAATATTATAATCAAACCTTTCCATAAATATATTGTTGCCGACAAATCGTAAAAAAAAAAAGACAAAGTGGAAGGCCTGAATAACTTTGGACACATTTCATTCATAATCCAATTACTTAAAATCATAAGTTCCAAAGTGTTGTTGGTTAGATGTGTTATGAAAATTTCAATGCTTCAAACAACCTAGGAATATTGTTCCGTATTTTTGTTGTATTTTTCTCAATTTTAGATCTCTTAGGAGGCCTTTATCCTCGGTTTTTTCTTTCCAGAATGCTCTAAAGCAAATGGAGGTGGTGTAGTAGAGGGGCATAATGATTCAAAAGTACCAAATATATTAATGGTTGGGAGTGTCATATATTGAGTTGGTTTTTTAGGAAAGTAAGGAATAGATGAATCAAAAATAGGGCTAGCAGATAAGTGGTTTTTCCAACCAAATAAGGAGGTTAAGCTACATATGAATATGAGAGACATGAGAGAAACTCTTTCTAACTAAAATTATTTTGAGGATTTGCCTTTGGTGAAATGTTTGGATGAAAATGCCTTTAGGGAGTTTGGTGTTGGGGTTCCAAAAGAAATTGGTGTAGAATCAATTTAAGGTTCTTGTTCAGCCTCAAAGTTTAGATCAAAATCAACAATTGATTCTTGGTTATGAGAGTCAAGAACGTTCTACAGTTATGGAGAATGCTCTGGTATTAACTCACTTGGGAATTTCTGAGCATTTTTATTCAGCACCACATTTCTTTGAGACCTTTTTCTTTTTGATACACTAGGATTAGGTTGAGGAACATCTTCAAAAACATATTTTTCATCATATGAAGATACTTTGAAGTCCATAAATATTGTGGTGAGCATAATCACATAAGGGACAATGAGCTTTTTGTAATCTCTCATGGTGGAAGCAACCAATGTTGTGGATAATGACATAGGAAATATTTAGTTTCAACTCATGGAGTAGATGATAGATTATCATTTTGTCATTGAGAGAAAAAAAAATTCTAACCTTTTTGAACCGTTTTAAAAGACCAAGAGAGAAAAAAAATAAATTATGTGGCAAACAAGAAATTGTTAGGCCAAAAAGAGAACGTTCTTCCTATTGACCAAAATGTTCAAATAAAATGTTATCAAGAAAACTGTTTGAATTTTTTTTATGATTTTCAAATTTTATTTAAAGAAACCAAGATGGTCTTCCCCCGAAGGTTTAGTAAAGGTGTCAACAAGTTGATTTTCAATTTCAACGAAAATTAATTCAACATATTTTTTTTAAACATGATCTCTAATGAAATAATGTTTTATTTCAATATGTTTTGATCTTGCATGCTAAATAGGATGTCTTTTACAAATTCATTGCACTTGTATTATCATAGTAAATTGAAACATTTGAATATATTGTAGAAAAGTCTTTAAGTTGACTTTTGATCCATAGAACTTGAGAGCATCAATTTGCAATTGAGACGTATTCAACTTCAGTTGTTGACATAATATTTTTGTTATATTTTTTGCACGACCAACGTATGAGGGTTTCCCATGAAATTGACATGCATTAATTGTGCTTTTTCTTTAATTTTGTCCCCATCATAATCAACATCACAATAAGCTATAAGATCAAAATATGAACCTTTGCTATACCAAAGACCAAGATCAATTGTACCAACAAAATATCTAAAAATTCTTTTTACTATAGTTAAGTGTGATTCTTTAGGTGAAAATTGATAGCTTGCACACAAGTCAACTCTAGATACAATAGATGATATGTATGTAGTTAAATATAATAAAGAGTAAATCATTCCACTATATTATTTTTTAATCTTTGTCCAAATTAGATGGATGTATAAGAGTTGTCATTGATTTGGCTTCAATCATTTTGTAATTTTTGTGAATATCTCTGATATATTTTTTTGACATATAAAAATTCAATTTTCATGTTGTTTGATTTTTAAACCTAGAATAAATCTCAATTCTCCCATCATACTTATTTCAAATTCACTTTGCATGATATTTGAAAAATCATCACACCTTTTTTCATTTGTTGTTAAAAAAAGAACTTCAAACCCTTAACGTTCTTCTTTAAGTTTTGAGGGAATCTTGTGCATGAACGCTAAATATATTCATTGGGACATAGTTGAATTCAAAAACATGTACATATGTCATGTCAATAGTGTTTTTTTGCAGTGTTTGGTACTTGCTTCCAGCTAATCAATCTGGAGTTATATGTTGTAGATCAATCTGCATGTGTTTTTTGTAAGTAGACCTTCACTATTTGACTTCTTGAGGCTTGGTTACTTTTTGGTGGCCCATGTGTGAATTATATCAATCTGTGATAGTCTTTTAGTGATCTCAAAACTGATCCATTTGTCTTTTGATAAGACAACCAAAATGTTATGCAATCATTATATCATCAACTTTGTATCATTGTGCCATTTATTTAATTTTGACATTCTTTTGAGAAATACTCCAAATCATTTTGTACTTCGTAAAAGTGTATTTTTGTCTTGATGTGTACATGAGATGTGTCCAGATTTGATGATGAAATCAACCTTGATTTCTTGAAAATTGACCACCCGATGTTGCATGGATATGCATACTTCAACATATCATGAATTAACTTACTCTTTATTCTCTAGCTAAATAAATACATTTAAAAATATAAGCTAATAATTAATAAGATCATAATCATACATAGAAAATATAATTAATATTTGATTCTCTTCAAAACATTAGCTTAGGGATTTTTGCTAGTTATGCCTTTCCAAAGAGAGTGTTGTGAGAAGGCAAGGTAATTGCGGTCCTTCTAGAGAAGATTCACTGCCACTCCAAAAAACAAGATACTAAGGTCAAAAGGTTACATCAATGTTTGAGGTAGTTAAATTCCATTTGATCCAAATGTATGTTCCCTAGATGAAAAACTTACTCTAGAGCTTCGATTGTTTGACTTTGTCTTATAAAAGGCTTGACAATGTCACAGTCTCAGAATACACCCATAAGAATTTTTGGAGAAAGATTACACCAAAGGCAAGTGTCATTCACTAACATACCACGGTGGCAATGTTCCACAATTGTAAAAAGCTTTCCATGAGTCATTTTGCAGAGACTATTAAACATCCTATCTAGTCCTTCCTAGTTCTACACCTCTTTAAAGATGTTGATGTTGGGTTGAACAATATGGTCTTTTGAGAGCACATCATAAAAAAATT
Organism: Cicer bijugum; assembly: GCA_037974875.1. NCBI lineage: Eukaryota > Viridiplantae > Streptophyta > Magnoliopsida > Fabales > Fabaceae > Cicer > Cicer bijugum. The sequence goes on from JBBPBT010001444.1 coordinate 2,807,937, forward strand.
TAATGTTAAAAACTCAATTGTACACTGGAAACCAGTAGGTAAAATCAAGTTGGCCCTGTGATGGAGAGTACATAAAGTTCATGTTATTCGTGACAGGTGTATAAAGAAATTTATCCACTTTGGTCCAATTTTAGTTGTCATCCAGACAATAATCTAAAACATATTTTTTTTCACCAACAAGAATAACGTGACAAAAGTTAGTATCCAACCTTTCACAATTGGAGATCCAATTATCCTTCCAAAATTTAGAATAAAAACACATTTTGAATGATCCATAAGATGTTGTAAAATGCTGACACTTATTCATTCATTTTTTAGAATAAAAAACATCATGAATGTAATATTTGCCTTTAAAAAAATAAGAGATCTATAATAGTACGATGAATGACTATCATGTTTAATTTTTTGGATACATACTATAGAGAACAACATTTTGTTTTCTTGTGAATATAAATGAAAATAGAGTACGTCGAGCTAGAATTAATGTAAATTAGTCGGTTTAAATTACAAAAAGATATTAGCAAATTTATGATTTAATACTAGTTAAAAACTTAATATTATTATACTATGACAATATAAATAAAAAAATATATTTATATTTAATTATGTAGACTAATCTGATAAGTCTAAATGATTCTTTTATTGACTTGTAACTAATCTTTTAAAAATGTTATTTTTAGAAAAGGTCTATATGTATACATAAATATATTTTTATTTGAGTTAATTCCATCCTATCTCATTCCCAAGACAGAAAAATAAATAGTGTTCAAACAATCCACGAGAAGTCAAATTATGTTACATGAATAACTTATTAGACAAAAATTTCATAAAAAAATAGAAATTTTAAATGGAGTCCATTTATTCCAAATAATGTCACTCAAATGTTCTTGTGTCACGTTCAATGCATCCACTAAAACATGATAAGTTTTCTTAACAAGTATATATCACCATAGTTATTCTTCCACTTCCACATATTTGTTGTATTTTTTCATGCAAATCAACTATTGCAAACAAATCACTACATTCTATCACAAGATTCTCCTCTAAAATAAATAATTTCTTTCTCCATCTCCAATCCATCTCATCAACACCCAAATGAAGACTATTTGAAAATATAGCTTACAGTTCTTTTAGAGTCAGTTAAGTTTAGTTTAGAGTTTGTTACAAGTGATCTTTACATATAAATAGTGATCACACCTTTGTAATAGATAAGGAAAAATAAATAAAATTAGTTCAACCTTTTCTCATAATCTCTTCATTCTCTGTTTACTTTCTGTTATTCATATTCTTATCATGGTATCTTAGAGCTTTTTTTTTTCTCTCCTCCTTCGATCCTCATGCTTCAATGGCTTCCATGGATCCATTTCTTGGCGCCTCTTGTAATTCTTCTTCTTCCCATGTTAAATTCTCTCACTTTATTTTTGTTAAACTTGATGAGAATAGCTTAAAGCAATAGAAACAACAAATTAATGGTGTGATTAGCAGCCACAAGCTTCAGAGGGTTCATCATTGAACCTTTAGCTCTACTACGATTCTTGACTGATTTTGATTGCACTGCAAATCGTCTAAATCCTCTATTTTTGGAATGGGAGCAACAAGATGCACTTGTTTGTACCTGGATTCTTTCAACAATCTCTTATTCGATTCTCACGAAGCTTGTTGATTGCCACTATTTGTGGCATGTTTGGGAATAAATTCATCGTCATTTTTGCACTTTACTCGCAACAAAGGTGCGCCAACTCAAATCTGAGTTACGTAGTCTCACCAAGGGAGATTGCAAAATTGATGAATTCATCCTTTGTGTTCGCACCATCAATGAATCCCTAATTTCTATTGGAGATCCGGTCCCTCATCGTAATCTCATTGAAATCGTCCTTGAAGCCCTACTTGAAGAGTATGATTCTGTAGTTATTGCTGTTACGAGCAAAGAAGCTCCATGCTCGTTGGATGAACTCGAGTCGTTCTTACTTGCGCATGAGATGCGCCTTGAGAAAAATAAGAAACTTCAGGAAGTCGTCGTCGTCAATCTCACTCAGGCAGTGTCGCCGACCTCGTCTATGAATTCTACTACTGAACCTCCGTCGCATCCAAACCCTAATTTCCCGTCAGGTACGAGTCATATGATTGCGAATTAGAACCACTCAGATAATCCAAGGTATGGCTCTTGTGGTGGTCGTAATGACTGTAGCGGTGGTCGTTATGGTCGAGGAGGTCATAGTGGTTGTGTGTAGTGCCATATATGTCACAAATCTGGTCACGATGCCTCAATCTGTTATTATCGTCATTCTGGATCTAGCCAATCCATTTACTCTCCTTGGGGACCTCACTCCACTCCATTCCTGATGCCACAACGGCCCTCTGCTCAACCTCAATTTGATTACCCTAGCCCTAGACTTGCCCATCCACATCTCTTTCATTGTCAGGCACTTCTCATTGGTGCTCCCTTTGGATTCAACAATCAATGGTGGTATCCTGACTCAGGCGCTTCGCATCATGTCACACCTGATGCTTCCAACTTGAGAGATGCAATTTCACTTCCTAGATCAGATCATGTGCTAATAGGCAATGTCCAAGGTTTGTCTATAAACTAATAGGCAATATGCATTTTTCTTGCTCAACACATCCTAACACGAACCTTACACTCAAGGATCTTTTACTTGTTCCATCCATTACCAAAAATCTAATTAGTGGTAGTAAATTTGCACAAGATAATGGAGTTTTCTTTGAATTTCACCCCAAATTTTGTTTTGCATAACTCAAATTCTACTTTGCAAAATCATAATGCTGAAACTAATGTTGTTTACTTTGATAATTCCTTTCTTATTGTATCTACTGCTATTGTAACTATAGAACACATGAATATTAGTGTTTCTAGTTTATCTTTCTTCTTCTATTTCAAATTCTGCTTATCATCTATGGCATGCTCGTTTAGGGAATCCTCATCATGAATCACTTAAGGCAGTCTTAAATTTGTGCAATATCACTGCACCAACAAAAAATACCATTGTCTTTTGCTCAACATGTTGTCTAGGAAAGCCACATCATTTGCCTGCTCCTCCCTCTACCACCATATATCATAATCCCTTTGAATTGGTGGTTTGTGACTCAATAGGGTCTTGGTGGTTTCGTCCCTTCACCAAATATCTGGTTGATTTAGGTATATTTCATCACTTCACCTGTCCACATATTCATCATCAAAATGGTGTAGTTGAGAGAAAGCATAGGCCCCTTGTTGACATGGGTCTCACACTAATGACACAGGCTGGAATTCATCTAAAATTCTGGGATCATGTATTTGTTACAGCTACATTTCTCATTAATCGTCTACCAACATCGGTTCTCAATAATGTATCTCCTCATTTCCTTCTCCACCATGCCCATCTAAGCTACAAGGACCTCAAAGTGTTTGGTTGTGCTTGTTTTCCACTCTTAAGACCCTACAATCCCAATAAACTTGCTTTTAGATCCCAAGAGTGTGTCTTCATGCGATACTCTTCAGCTTACAAGGGATATAAGTGTCTTAGTCCTGATGGAAGAATATATATATATATCAAAAGACGTTTTGTTCAATGAAACAAAGTTTCCCTAATCTGAATTATTCTCTAAGTCCCTCACACCATCACAAGCACCATCCACTACATAATGGTTACCTCTCCAAGTAACTCAATCCTCGCCTCCTCATCATACTACTGTTGTTTCTCGCATTATTCCTCATCACATTGTTGGCACAAGATGCAATTTTAATCCAGCAACTCCAACATCTTCCAACCTTGATTTAGAGTCCAACTCTATCATGATCTCTACTGCCCCTGGTGTAGAACCCAGTCCAGCAACCTCTGCACTCAATCCAACAACTTATGCAGCTAGTCCAACAGCCTCTACACCCAGTCCAACATTATTTGCACCCAGGCCAACAGCCTCTACATCTAGTCCAGCAACATCTACACCCAGACCAACAACCTCTACACCCAGGTCGACAACCTCTGCACCCAGACTTGACAACTCCATCCAAATTCCTACTCAAAATACACATGCCATGCAAACAAGAGCTAAAAATGGAATTGTTAAGCCCAAATTGCATCTCACTCTACTTCTTACTCACCTAGAACCTACCACTGTTCAGCAGGCACTTGTTGCCCCATAGTGGCTGGCAGCTATGAAAACTGAGTATGTTGCATTTCATCAAAACAATATCTGGTTCCTAGTCCCTCCACCATCACATCGTAAACCTATAGGATGTAAGTTGGTGTTTAGAATTAAAGAGAACCCTGATGGATCAATTAACAAGTGTAAGACACGCCTTGTGGCAAAGGGATTTCATTAACAGGCTGGTTCTGACTTCACTTACGTTTTCTCCAGTGGTTAAACCAGTCTTTGTTCGCACTGCGCTCACTATTGTAGTGTCCAAAAACTGGCATATTCAGCAAATTGATGTCAATAATGCCTTCTTAAATGGTGTTATAGAAGAAGAAGTATACATGATGCAACCCCTAGGTTTTGAGGTTAAAGACAAAAATGTGGTATGCAAGCTCAACAAGGCTTTGTATGGACTAAAACATACCCCAAGGGCCTAGTTTGACAGACTCAGAGGAGCCCTCCTTCAGTATGGCTTCACTGCTAGTAAATGTGACCCCAGCCTCTTCATTCTAAATTCCACCTCATTTATACTAATGGCTCTTGTTTACGTTGATGATATCATTCTTATTGGGAGTTCACTAAATCATATTCAACAACTTATTAAGAAGTTGAACTCTGAATTTGCACTTAAACAACTAGGAAGTTTAAACTGTTTCCTTGGAATTGAGGTGACTCATTTATCCAATGTCTATTTACTTCTTTCTCAATCAAAGTGATTTACTGACCAAAGTGCATATAGGGAATGCAAAAGGAATGCCAACACCAATGTTGTCCAACAGTAAACTGTCCAAGTTTGGTTCTATTCAGCTGCCGGACCCAACTTATTTTCGCTCTATTGTGGGGGCATTGCAGTATGTAACCCTCACCAGACCAGAAATATCACTCTCTGTTAATAAAGTATGTCAGTTTTTGGCTCAACCAAATGAAGATCACTGGAAGGCAGTTAAGAAAATTATGCACTATTTAAGTGGCACACATCATCATGGTCTTCTACTATAGCCAGCACCTGTGCATCAGCCTCTATCTTTAATAGGCTTCTTCTGTGATGCAGATTGAGCAAATCATGATGATCGCATGTCAACCTTAGGGGCCTGTGTGTATCTTGGTCTTAATCTCATCTCATGGTGGTCAAAGAAACAACCTCTAGTAGTAAGATCAACATCAGAAGCTGAGTATAGAAGCTTGGCACAACTTGTAGCAGAAATTCTTTGGATACAATCATTGTTAAATGAGCTTCATTAAAGTTCAAAACTCCCCAAATCCTATGTGATAACTTAAGCACAGTGTCACTTGCACATAACCCAACTCTCCACAATCGAACCAAGCACATGGAACTTGACATCTTCTTCGTAAGTGAAAAAGTGTTGAACAAGGGCCTTGTTGTTTCTCATGTTCCAGCTCAAAATCAATGGGCAAATGTATTAACAAAGCCTTTTCGTAGCACCAAGTTTACAATACTTCGTGACGAACTCAGAGTGTTTGACAAACACTCCTTAGTAAAACCACTCTCAAATTCTAAGGGGGAAATATTAGAAAATATAGCTTACAATTCTATTAGAATCAGTTAAGTTCAGTTTAGAGTTTGTTACAAGTAATCTATACATATAAATAGTGATCATACCTTTGTAATAGATAAAAAGGAAGATAAATAAAATCAGTTCAAGCTTTTTTCACAATCTCTTCATTCTCTGTTTACTTTCTGTTATTCATAATTTTATCAAAAACTATTCATCTTATCTACTAAGATCAATTTTTTCTCTAATAGAACAAACAATCTATTAAAATGTTCACATAAAATACTTTTCTTCAAACAATTATCTTACTAAAAAGAAGTAAGAATTTTAAAAAAGTTTTAATCAGACATATATAAAACAAGTTCCAACTAAATCTCTTATCAGTTTAATTTGACCTATTTGCACTTACTTCTTGAGAAGAAAATAAAAACGTTGTCTTTAGCTTATAACTTATTCCTTTCTTCCTTGTTTTTCCTTTCCCCGGATGATTCATAAAGAAAGTAGCAACATAAAAAGCATTTGAATTGTTTTCGATCTTTAAATATTTTACAGTAGTATTCTTCTAAGTTTTAACCCATGTGATTAATTTTGTCCTTTCAACTCTGTTTCTTTGTGCTTCGACACCATACACGTTATTTTATTCTGGCATGTGTTCAATGATTAATGACTATTATATGTGCTCAAACAAAAGCTTCGGCAGCAAGCTTTGACACTCATATAAAATAAAATAAAATCCCACTAACATGTTTTTGTCAGTCCCATCACTATTATTTTAAGTAGTTGCCGATGTAGAAATTTATTTGTTGCAGACATAAAAATAGTATATATAATTTGACAAATACATAATTATAGAAACTAAATAAATTTAAAGTGATTAAGGATTTTTACAAATTATAATTGTCTTTTACAAAAATTTATATTTTTAATATGTTCAACATTTTTTTTTCATAGTGACCACTATGAGAGAGAGAGAGAGAAATTTGTCAATTTAAATAAATATAAAATATAATTTTAAGTTGTGTAAGTATATTTAACCTAAAAAATGTATGTGAACGGATCAGTAGTGAGTGAATTTAAAATTATAAAAAATTATAGAGACTTAAAATCAAAGTAATAGTATTATTAAAATAACTTTTTATTTTCTCATAGGAGTTAAGAGTCTCCACTCTCCACTACCAACATAATAGATCCTTCCCTGATTTAGGACTTGATTCTTTTCATTGTCAGGGATCAGGACTCTCCACTACCAGCATACAATTTTTAATGTCTCTTGCAGTTGCTGCTCATTAATTTATTGATATGTTTCTTTTGAATTTGAATAATTTTATGAATATAACCCATTTTCACATTTTATAAATCCGTTTGATAAACATGATAAAATATAGAGATAATATAATATAAAACTAAATAATATATAATTTAAAATCTTAAATTCTAAACATTATGTATTTAGTATATATTTCATTGTGATACAAAATTACTGTTATAAATAATTATATATTAATTTTTTTAATTAATTTATTATTTTTTAAATAACAAAATTTTCATTGTAAAGAATTATATATTATTTTTTCTACTCACTACTTGATGTAGAATTTGATGAGTATACACTTTGGCACAACATATTCTCCCTTCATTTAAGTCTCAGATTTCTGTGTTTTGCCATCAATTTTACCTTCATAATCATTTTCAACGAGTACAAACTCATTTTCATAATCAATCAATCGACTTGTTTATGTGGTTGACGCAAACTTGTTTTTTTATTTATAAAAATGTTGAGGAAAAAGAAATTTTTATTAATTAAAGTGACACTAATAATTAATTTACAACTGTTCTTGATAAGATTTGTTAATTGGTTGACACAAATTTAGATTCCAACAAATCCTACAACTCTTTGGAGAAATTTCTTTCAACAAGTCACTTTAATATGTGGAGCAAATGCCAATCGAATACGACTCAGTTCCTTTTTAAGTATTGTACTCCATGTTGAATGTTTCAACTCACTTGATTTGTTTTTTTTTTTTTCAAAGCATAATCAAGACTCTATTGAACCAAAGAGTCTTGAGTTGTACATTGTCATAAAGAGAAATTCATTCTTTTTTATCAATTTCATTGTAGTCATATTTTGCATCTTAAATAAAAACTCAAATAAGATGATAACTAACTCTTTAAAAACAAATGGCGTAGCACACTACAAAGCTTATATTTCTCCCTTGATCAGAACCTTGCTCTAATGCTAGTTGTTGAAAAAATATTCACACAAGAGGAAAATAATTGCATAATTTGTTCATGGAGATTTAGGAATAATTTGTTTTTTCAACATGAGAATAATTCAGGGACTATAGTTGATACAATAAAATCTTATCTTAGGCATAGAATATTATATCCAAGAAAAAGAGTTTTATTTTTCACCTTTGGTGTTCTCAACCTCTTGAATGTTTGGGATTTTACGATTTTCCTCAACCGTTGGTTTGGATATTCTTGAAAAAATATTCCATATTCTTAATACCTCATGTAGCTTCAATATTTAATATATATATATATAGTCCAACAAAAGCCGAAGCACAATCACTCTCTCAACTGCAAAAGTTTAGTAAATATCTACAACAAATATTAATTTGGAGAAGCGTCAATTGTATGACTACAATTGTTTTTGTTGATGAAACATGACAACAATATTTTTAAGACTTTATTTGTGTCGTTATATGATAAAACATATGCTATTCTTGTTTTCAAGATAAGAATCCATTATGCATTTTAGAGCAAAATATAGAGATAATAAAACATCTATTTTTGAAGACTACATTCCCAAAGGAACAATTGATTTAAAATTTACAGATACTGCTATAAATAGGTTAACACATATACAACACTTCTTGCTGAAGATAAACTCTAATTTATACAAAATTTAAATTTGGTATCATATATATATATATAAAAGATATCATAATGTATTTTGCAATTTTTGTTTGTTCATGCATTGTCATTTGCATACCACATTTATTATGCTTGTTTATGTGTTTGTTTGTCTTATGTGATTTAATTGACACAAGTGCAAGCAATACACTTTCTTTCTTCATTTAAAATTCACATAATTTCACTAAATCACATAGTTTTTATATAAATTTTGGTGGCACCCATCTATCATTATTCTCTAATTGGTTTGGAGTTCATTAATTGTAGTCACCATGCTTGCTTTGAAGATCAGCTTTAATGATTCCAAAGTTGTGCATCAAAGACATGGTCAAAATACTCTATTTCGTCTGAGATTGGAATAATGTCAAGCATATATGGTTCTAATTCAACCCAAAAGTTTTCAACCAATGAAGACATGTCTGCATCTAGAAAGGAAAATTCATCTACTGGAACCAAATTTTCATTGGTTGTAAGAACAGAGGACTCTGTGCTTGTGGAGGAAGTTGATTGTTGGGATAATGAGCAAGAACCAGCATCGTTAACGTTGTCTTTTGTTGCTGAGTTAAGTTGAAATCGTTTCTTGAGTTTTGTGTGCCAATGGTTTTTTATTTCGTTGTCACTTCTTCCTGGGATTTGAGCAGCAATTGCAGACCATCTGTTAATCATAGGAAAATTTTAAAGCAAATTATAATCTTTTTTATTTAGATTTATAAACAGAGTGTTAAATATTACTTAAAAGTCGAATACACAATTGCAACTTCTTATCTCTCAAAGTCCAACTCCTGACAGACTGTTAAGTATAATTATATTGATATTTGTAAATTGAATTAAATTTTATGAATAAAAATATTATCATTATAATTAATATCACGTTGATTAACATTTCAAATTTTTTAATTAGTTAACCATATTCTGATTTCTGTTATATTAAATTTTGGTCATTTAATATTATAAATAAAAATTAACTATTTTTAAATTATTTACTATTATTATTTTAAATATACTTCATTTAATTGAAAAACATTTTAATGCAGGTAATTGTATATTTGAAATTTAAAAAGGATAATTTGACCAAGTAATATTATTATTTCTAATATACTTCGTTGAATTGAAAAACATTTTACTGCAGGTAATTATATCTTTAAAAAAAGATAATTTAGTAAATCTGATTTATGTTTATATAAATCTATATACTTTCTTTTAATAATCGTAAAGATATTTGTTTTTTTTATAATAATGACTAGAGAGAGTATATTTTATAAATCTATAAAAATTTAAGTCGTGTTAAATAGAGTCTAATTACAATAGCCGTGTAAATAAATTTTATATGAATTTAATTATTTTTTAGAATTTTCAAGATACATAGATCAATTCAACTTGTAACGGTACATTTAATCTTTAAATTAATAATTAATTTTGTTTTAAATGTTATTTCCTAATATTGTCAATCTACCATAAAATTTTGACGCAATACAACTCAATCATATTCTACTATCTTTACCACATAATCACTATTAATTTTTAAACCTATGATAAAAGATTAAAATATGTTACATTTATAGTTTATATGCATATATCGTTTCTTGGTATATATATAGTTAACTTCTTTTACACATGCATATTGTAGTGATTAAACTTGAAAATAATGGAAATGCTACTATCAATAATAATGTAGGTCCATTCTCTTTAACTTTTGGAGAATTCTATACGTACGTACGTGTTTGGCTGTGTACATGAAGAACATGTATCAAGAATCCACCAATCGAGGATACACTATTTGGTCGCGTCCAAATTGATTTAAATAAAAATAGTAAATTGATCTAGAAAATTAAAAACTTAAAATAACCTATTATTATCAAATGTTTTAAAAGAAATTATTGGATCAGCTTGATTTTAAGATTCCTTTCTTTTAAATTAAACAAAACTTAAATATATATATATATTTTATTATTACAATTCGATATTAATTAAACTTATTTTTTTTTAAATTATATTTATTATTTTTATATATCTATTTATTCTACTATTTCTTATCTTTAAAACATATATACACTACTAGAAAAAACGCTTTTAGAGACCACATTTTCGGTCACTAAATGGAGAAAATCGGTCACTAAATCGAATAGCGACCGAATTAGTGACCAATTTAAATTAGTTGGTAAACTGCTAGTCGCTAGCTGTTGCGACCAAATCAGCGACCAAATTTAGTGACCAATATAGCGACCGAATTTATTGACCGATTTAGCGACCGAATTTAGTGACCGATTTAGCGACTGAATTTAGTGACCGATTTAGTGACCAAATTTAGTGACCGAATTTTGTGACCGATTTTGTGACTGTATTTTGTGACTAATTTTGTGACCGATTATTGAGACTGATTTAGCAACCACTTTAAATTAATTTTTTATATCATTAGCGATCGATTTAGAGACGAAGTTTGTGATATAAATTATTATTTTTATTAAATATTTGATCACCAATTACGTCTTTAAATATTACCATTTTTTTTTAAGTATATTACTTCAATGTTCAAAAGAACAATAAAAATAATTTTTTAATTTGTTTTAAATATCTAAAAGCTTCAAACACCAAAATCATTTGAAAACATTAATCATATCAATGTATATAATTAAAGAAAATAATACATGTAACTAATATTTGTAAGTACTCAAAATAATACAAATAAAATTTTAGTTTAAATATAATATATTTAGTCAAAAAAATTTAGTTGATACTCGTTACTGATTAATATTATTTTAGAACCTTAACTTTTATATATTTTTTACACGGTCAACAAATTATGACTAATCAC
>JBBPBT010001444.1:2823247-2837723 GCA_037974875.1 Cicer bijugum
TTAATTTTTAATTTAAATATATCGACTTTTTTGTTTATATTTAATTACATTGTAATACATCACAAAAACATTATTACTATCATCCTTTAATATATTGAAAGAAAACAAAAACAATATTAGACATTTGTGCTCTGTTAGTAATTTTCGGAACTGAATTATTTAAATAAAAATATATTTGATATCTAAATTGACTAATGAAAATATATTGTACGATCAAATTAGTTAATTAATGAAAGGATATTTGAATTTTTTTTTATAATTTCAATTGATTTGTAAAATAATATTTAAAAACCGATAAACGCCTACCTTTAAGAATTAAGATAGATATTTCAAAGAGGATTTGTGGTAGTGGTTTAATATTTTTTTCTTTCTAAGTTGTGGTGGAGATGAATAATGGGCCTGAAATATCATGCATCACGCGTATATGTACGGATCAGTCACAAAGTCCAAATGTAGTGTTTTTTTAATGAGAATGTATTATTATTGGATAGAAAATATTACAATATACCCTACTATTATGTCTATACTTTAATATTTTAAAATTTTAACTTTCTCTTTAAATTATTTAACTATTTTACAAACTCAAATTTTTAATACGCAAAAGTTTTCCACAAATTTTTAGAAAATTTAATTTATATTCATGTATTGAAAAAAATTTCACAAATTTTTCTGGTATAGAAGCTTGAACGTGGAAACTAATGGAAATTTTTTCACAAATTTTCTGATAAATTTTTTTGTATTGGGAAACTTGTGAAAATATTTTTTGGTACATACCATTTAAAAAAAATTATTTTTAAATTTTTTAACATATATGGTTAAAACCGCTACTATTATTTAATAAAATATACGTCAATATTAACAATGTTTTCACCACAAATGAAGTATGAATAATTATAATTAATATTATAAAAGACTATTATTGTGATTACTTATTATAATTTATTTTATATTTTATTTCATATATTACATATGCAGAAAACTGTTGTTATTTGGGCTTGGGAAATAGGTATAAAAAATAAAGTGATCGTTATCATCATTAGATCAGATAGAGAGACCAGAAAGAGAGGAATGAGGAATAAGTTACACTATGCGAAAATGGTATTTTATAGCGCTTTTTTTAAGCCATTTACAGCGCTTTTTCAAAAAATTAAGCGCTGTAGTATCCAGTGCTGTAAAAAGATACGACAGCGCTCTTTAAAATAAAAAAAGTGTTGTAAATCACTTCTAAAAATGCGCTGCTTGTTGTATTAGTTTTACAGCACTTTTTAAAAAAAATGCTGTAATAGGTGCATTCCTTTATTTCAATTAGATCTCTTTCTGGGATTATATCAACAATCTCCTTCATAAATGCAATATACAGTATCCGCAGTTCATGTTGTTAGTTTGACGAGAGCACTATAAAATAAAACATATAAGTCAATAAATATTTGTGCATTGATTGTTAATGAAATTTTAAAGGCATATATTTCAAACATTTATTGGAATCCATGTGATTTATTTGATTTTTGCTTCGACACTGTAGCACCAATTTGAGTTCGAAAAATTTGTAAAGCACTATCAAATAAATGTGATTATTAGCATTAACAAACACATTATATATATATATATATATATATATATATATATATATATGTAAGAAATAAATGAATACAATACCTGAAGAGTGCGAAGAAATATGTAGGGTTCATAGAGTTACGGTTTCGTTTAAGAAGGAACAGCGAGAATGCGCAGAAATACGAACGGTTCGTAGGACAGAGTAGGGTTCGTAACGAGAAGAGTACGTAATAATGTTCGTAGGAATAGTAACAAATATGGAGATGATTTGCAATGGAGATGACTAACAATATTGTTCGTAGGGACAATAGGGTTCGCAATGAGAAGGATAATGAAGAGGAGAAGAACACTGAAACGTAATAAAGAGGAAACTGATGCGATTTACTATTATATATAAAATTCTATTACAACACTTTTTACAGCGCTTTTTTTACAACACTTTTTTTACAACGCTTTTCTAAAAAACGCTCTAATAGGTCCTTTAATTATGTGAAAATGCAAGTCTTTTACAGTACTTTTTTTACAACGGTTGTCAAAAAAGCGTTGTAAAAGACCTTCTAATTTTTTTTTAAAAACCTTTTATAGCGCTTTTCCAAAAAGCACTCTAATAGGTCCTTTAATTATGTGAAATCGCAAGTCTTTTACAGCACTTTTTTTACAGCGTTTGTCAAAAAAGCGCTATAAAAGACCTTCTTATTTTTTTTAAAAGCCTTTTACAACGCTTTTCCAAAAAGCGCTCTAATAGGTCCTTTAATTATGTGAAAGCGCAAGTCTTTTATAACGCTTGTCAAAAAAGCGCTGTAAAAGACCTTCTTATTTTTTTTAAAAGCCTTTTGCAGCGCTTTTCCAAAAAGCGCTCTATTAGGTCCTTTAATTATGTGAAATCGCAAATCTTTTACGGCGCTTTTTTTATAGCGCTTGTTAAAAAAAGCGCTGTAAAAGACCTTTTTATTTTTTTTAAAGCCTTTTACAGCGCTTTTCCAAAAAGCGCTCTAATAGGTCCTTTAATTATGTGAAAGCGCAAGTCTTTTACAGTACTTTTTTTACAGCGCTTGTCAAAAAATCGCTGTTGTATCCTCCGTTATTTTTAAAATATCATACAACAACGCTTGTATTTAATAAACGCTATAAAAGACGCGCTATAAAATGTAATTTTTGGTGTAGTGTTAATATTATGTTGTGATAAAAGAGAAAAATACAAACCTAATGATAGTTTAACTAGAAGTACAACAAAAAAGTGTGTTTGTCCTTCAAGCTTAAATCAAAATCATTAAAAAATAGTGTAGGATGGACTATTAAAGTAATATGTGAAATCCATATTTTGGAGGGACACAGTTTGTTGGATGTTTAAATAAAGAAGAAGAAAAAAATATGTTCACGACTTAACAAGATGTAATGTTGCACCGATGCACGTATTACTCAGATTGCACATATGTAAACAAATGAGTGTGATTCGATTGTATGTGAGAGGTCCTAGGACAAAAACATAACATTTATTCAAATTAATTGAAGATACAAAAGATGTGTGTTAGAATAGAAAGCGGGAAGACTAAGATGTAATGATAAATATTTTTTGGGCCAATCCAAGTTTAGTGAAGTTGTTGAACTTGTTTCCTATCGTGTTGATTATGGACAACACTTACAAAACTAATAAATACAAACTGACGTTATTTGAAATTGTTGGTATGATGTCAACATAGATGACATTTGTAGTTTGATTGACTTATTTGGAATGTGGTGAAAAAAAATTTTGTTGGGCATTAGAGATGTTAAGAGAACTATTTGTTACACAAAACAAATGTCATCATGTAATTGTGACCAACAGAGATCTTGCTTCGATGAAACAATCATTTGGGTGTAGTTTCAAATCACCTATATGCTAAAAATTTCATTTACTCACGCTCTAAGTTCTTCAAACCCGTAATACCCTCAAAACGGTTTCTGACAAGAAGTAAAGAATTTTAGTGAATGAATTCTCAGAACCTTCATGCTCAAAGAAGTTAATGTAACTGAACTTTCCATTTTTCTAAGAAAGTTCCTCTTCGATTTGAGTTGGATTGGGGGTAGTTATCAACTCTCCTAACTCTCAATCTCTTCAACATTCGTTTCTGAGTCCAACTTCTTTGAGTTTTTCCTAGCTGTTCTTGACTTTACCTAACTCGATTTGGTTTATTTATAATGGTTGAGAGGTAAAACCTAGCATGCAATGGACTGGTCAGAGCAAGTCTGATGGGGCTACGTGTACTAATGTTTTTCAAGATTTTGAGAAATGAAGGATTTGAGGAAGATGATGACCAATACGGTTTGGGGATGTTCTTCCAGTTAACGTAAATGAAAATGATAGAATGAGATGATTATTTTTGGTTTTTCTCGAGAATGACTTAAGTGAGGGTAAATAATGGGATTTCTCTATTTTGACCATTGGCCAATTCCCTTATTACCCTTTTTGTCTATTTCCATTTTTAATAAAATACATTAATTTCAAATTAATATGTTAATATATTTAAAATCTTTATTTCAATAGATTTTAATTAAATGGGTTGTTACAATATTTATAATTTATTTAATTAAATAAAATAGAATTGACAATTAATTGAATTAAATATGATTTAATTTACATAGTTTATGTTTAATTAAAACAAATTAATTATATATAATCATTAAGATTTGGGTTGGATCTAAAATATGAGTCTTAGGTTTTAGTGGTTCATTTTCTACACTACATCATTTTTGAGTTATGGCAACAATAAAAAAAAAAGTGTGGTGTAAATCAAACAAACAATGGCCTGCAACCATTTAGAAAGTGTGGTGTAAGTGGCTATGACTTATTCATTAAAACCCTAATTTTTTACTTTTGCCTATGAATTCTAAAAACCGTTGCTGAAGATATTAAAAGAGGCCACGATTTTTTTGAATGTTTCAAGCCTCTTTAAAGAGAGGACGACAATGAGAGGTGTTTGTAAAGAGACGAAGACGAGAGGCGTCGTGCAAGCAACGACGAGATGTCGTTCAAGCGAAAGGCATAGTTTTGGTGTGGGGAAGGCGTCGTTCAAGGCAGGTCGAGCAAGACGGAAGATGGGTTTGGGTTTAGGCGAGAGATTGGTTGTGGTTCACGGGTTATCGTTCAGGGATACATGGTTAAGGGTTTTTGGGGGAACACAATTGTAATTTGGGGAAATATTATTTAGAAAATTAGATTGTAGCATATAAAAAAAATTGTTTAGCCAATTTATTTTAGTTTTATTCCGATTATGTATTGTGGTTTAAACATGGTGTATACAACATTTTCTATACTAAAATCACATTTATAATATATTACTTTATAATCTTCACAAACAAAAGTGTTGTCTTAATTGGCCACATTCTTAACCTGTACCTTAAAAATAAATATGCAAATTTTATTTTGACAAAAAAAAATTATATGTATGTTATAAACAACACTTAGAAAATTGTTGTCTATTCTCGTTACTAGTCAGAGTTTTTAGCCGTTACTAAAATAAGTGTGACAAAAAGCTACTAGCCAGTGTTTTTAGCCGTTGCTAAGATAAGTGCGACAAAAAATTAAAAATGTTGTAGGGCTATGAATAAAAAAATATCACTGTACATGATCAAGGTTAAGGCACGATACAAGAGGGATGTTTCGTGTTGATGATTTGTATTTGCTCAATGCTTATAAGAGGTAAAACTTATATTTTTCTTATTAAATCTTAAACTTACGAGATCCTTAACTATGAGATTTTTCTGCTTATAGAAATGATTTTTAAATATTTATCTCATGAATTTCCATAGTTGTTCCCTTATTGTCTACATGGTCGTTTGCCTTTTTAGTAACATGCCTAAATGTTATATTCATGATTAATATGAAATGTAAGTTATTGCCATTGGCTTTTTGTTTGACCATGAAAAAGAAGGTTCTACTGTGTTGGAATTCAATTATGAATAGTTAGTCCCACATTGATCAAGAATGAATGCTATATTAGATATATAAGGAGAATAACCCATAAACCTAATGTCTTAAGGTTTTGGGTTGAGATGTGGTGTCTAAATCTCTTAAGAATTTTTGGTGTTTAGCTCATTCTGAATGTCGTGCTCTCCCTAACATACCGCGCTACAAAATTACTGGTTTTATTGTTTTGATTCAAAAGTTTTGTCCAAAATATAATTGTTTACGGTTGTAAAACTATGAGAATTACCGTATTTCATATTGTTTCTAGAATTTGATTTTAGTTTCAAGGAAATAAATTCAATTGAGTGGAAATTATCTTCATTAATTGAATTTATTACCAAAATTGATTCAATTAATATTTTGGTTTAACGAATGTTCAATTTGTTAACTCGTGATTTGCAGTTTAATTCCATATTGGTTTCCGATCTTAATTGGCTTTAACAGCTAATAAACTAGTATATACAAATTTGATTAATCTATTGGTTATATTTGATTTGATCCCTGCGATATGTTAAATGTACATGGCTTTTGAATGTTTTGTTTGGGTACCCTAAGTGATACATGATTTGTTGGATGCACGATTTATCATTCAATTATAATAAATTGATTTTGGATATTGATTGGCATTTAAGAGCATATAGCGATATGCATATTCGATTTTGAAGGAATGCATTATAATTATTGGCTTTTGAATTATTTAAATTGATATTTTTTTAAAAATTTAAATAATTCATGTTTAAAAAAATTAATTTTAATTATTATTATAATAGTATGGTTATGGTCTTAATGTGTTTGGCGTTTACTTTTATTTAATTTAAATCAGACTCAAATATTCTGACTTATTTTATAATACGATTTATCGTGTTGTGATAATTTATTTATTTTAAATAGTTGTAATTGCTCATGATGACAAAAGACAACGTCATACAATAACTTCGATGCAGAAGCTTAAAAAATCAACTCAAAGAATAAGACTTGGAATTTATATTTAGTTAAATTTTGTTTTCAGTGTTACATGGTTATAACTATATTACTTATTCCTATTTATTTTGTATCTGATGCATGATATGTAGGATGTATGTTCACATGTTTTATATATATGTTTTATATGCTTTAAATTGTGAGAGTAAATATATATGCATGATGATAGACGTTTATATGAAATATAAAAGCCGGTGAGATCAACGTATACAAATAATTCAAATTAAATAGTAAGTTTAAATGTTTTCTGATGTGTGTCACTCCTAGACCAAAATCGTATAGTGTGAGTCATGCCAAAGTTGAACGCTCCATTCTATATCGGTGAGGCGCGAAAATAAGATCCAATTGTCAAGTATTGGATGTAATTTAACTAAAGTTGAACACTAAAATTGAATGCTAAATAATATCCAATTTTCAACTATAGAATAAGATCCAAAGTTGAACACTAAAATTTATCTCATGTGTCTTAACAGTTACACCAACAAAATCATTTGATTTATCAGGGAGATGTTATTGTTGATATTGGTCAGCATTCATGGAAGGAGGTTAATGCAAATGACTACCATAATTTGTAGAATCTAAAACCTGATTAATATGGGTGCAAGTCTAGGATTTTTCTAACCAGGAGAAAAACTGTAATGTGCTAAAATTTAGAAGGAAGACACAAAGGTACACTGATGCACTATTAGAAAATAGAGTAAGAGGGAGAAGAAAAGATAAACAATTCTCACAAAAATCCCTTATAGCTACTGTCATGATTACTTAAATACTAGATCATGATTGTACGTAGTCCTGTAGCCTTGAGCTAGTCATGCATTTTCTCATTCCCCTCATTGGTACTGAGATTCCCGAATCTATGCTAACATAATTATTCTCTTGTAGGTCCCCTTCTTTTGGCTTGGTATGGAACGTGCCTTCTTTCATTGCAATACCATCCCTATATATGACAACCTTGTCCTCAAGGTTGAGATTAGGGAAGCTGTCGAACATATCATGTAAATTCTCCCATGTAGCTTCGGCTGGTGTGGTGTTTTCCCACTGTACGAGTATTTGTGGTACAAGTTGTGATCCCTATTTGATAGACCTATTTTTCAGAATGGTCATTGGTGCAATAACTGGACCTATAGCAGTTGTTGTAAGGGGTAAAGGCATGTATTGATCCTGAGGGACACCATTAAATGGCTTCAGTTGAGAAATGTGAAAAACTAGGTGAATTTGTGCTTCATTTGGCAGCTGCAACTTATAAGCCATGTTGCCTATTTTAGCCATAATTGGAAATGGTCCAAAATATCTCATTCTCAGCTTCTGATTTCTTCTTAAAGTGACATAGTGTTGCCTATAAGGCTGAAGCTTGACTAGGATTTAATCTCCTACTGCAAAGGATATATTAGTCATTTTCTTGGCAACTTGGTTCTTCATGTAGAGTTGAGCTCTTTCCAAGTGTTGTTTCAATTGCTGTAAGATGTTATCTCTGTTGAGCAATTGTTCTTGCAGGGTAGCAGGATCTGATGCTTGCGGATTATATTGAACCACTGCAGGTGGATCCCTCCCATATAATGCTTTAAATGGAGACATGCCAAGACTAGTATGAAACGATGTGTTGTACCACAATTCCGCCCAGCTCAAAGCCTTGCACCAATTTTTTTGATTGTTAAAAGTGAAGCATCGAATGAACATTTCTAAACACTTGCTCACTACTTCGGACTGGCCATCAGATTGGGATGATAGGCAGAGCTCATGGCCAACGTGGTACCCTGCAGTCGAAATAAATTCTTCCAAAAATTATTAGTAAAAACTTTGTCTCTGTCGGACGCGATGGATTTGGGCATGCCATGCAACTTAACAATATGTGACATAAAGAGCTCGGCTACAAACTTGCTAGTGTAGTCACCCTTGAGTGCTATGAAATGAACATATTTAGTCAAACCGTCTACAACTACCATGATGGTATTGAAACCATAAGAATTGGGCAGCCCTATTATAAAATCCATTGCTATGTCATCCCATACCTATAGATAGGGGCTGCAGTAGCCCCGCTGGTTTGGTGTGTAATGCTTTAGCTTATTGACAAATATCACAAGATTGGACGAATTTGTGCACCTCCTGTTTCATATATGGCCAATAAAATTGTTGTGCCACTCTTGCTAATGTTAACCCCCGAATGTCCCCCTATTGAAGAGCTATGAAATTCTTGCAAAAGTTGCTCGATAATATCCACCTCTCTAGGGACCACAATTTGATCTTTCCAGTATAATTAGTCACCCTTCATTGAGTAGTTTGGGTGTAATAGTGGCTGCTCCAGACATTGTCGCATGACTACTTGCAACTTGGGGTCTCTCTGTAATGCTTCCTTCAATGTTGCCACAATTGAATTTGATGGTTCTGACCATGAAAGATACAATACTCTAGAGAGTGCATTAGCAGCCAAATTTTCTTTTCCTAGTTTATACTCGATTGTGAAGTCATATCCCAAGAAACGATGGAGCCATTGTTGTTGCTCTAGGGTCTGCAAATAAGCAATTGGGTGGCCATTTTGATGCAACACTACACCTATCCCTACTCCTGAGGCATCTGTTTCTAAAACATAAGGTTGTTGGAAATTTGGCAATCCAAGAATAGGTGCTGATATCATAGCCTCTTTCAGCTTGGAGAATGTTGTTTCAGTGGCATCAGTCCATAAGTATCCATCTTTTTTTAATAATTCAGTTAAAGGAGCAGCAAGTCTAGCATATGCTTGAATATAGCGTCGATAGTAGCCTGTGAGACCCAAAAATCCTCTTAATTGTTTCACATTTGTTGGGGTTGACCATTAAAGAATCGCTTGAACCTTACTACTCTCCATAGATACTCATTTCCCAGAAACTATGGGGCCCAAGTATTCAATTTCTAAAACTCCAAACGAACACTTGGATAACTTCACAAACAGGACATGTTGTTGAATAACTCTTAACACGTTTTCTAAGTGTGCCAAGTGGTCCGGCCATGTCGGGCTATAGATGAGTATGTTATCAAAAAAGACTAGCACGTATTTTCGCAGAGCCTCATGAAAATTTTGATTCATCAATGTCTGGAAGGTTGCAGGAGCATTGGTTAAGCTAAAGGGCATGACTAACCATTCATAGTGGCCATAGTGTGTTCTAAAAGCTGTTTTATCCCTATCTTCTAGTTGTACCAAAATTTGATGATAGCCTGATCTTAAGTCTAGTTTGAAAAAGAATTTTGCACCAAATAACTCATCTAACAATTCATCTACAGTTGGCATAGGAAAACTATCCTTTATGGTCAAAGCATTTAAGGCCTTATAGTCAATGAAAAAACGCCAACTACCATCTTTCTTTTTCACGAGAATGATTGGTGAAGAAAAAGGGATAGTACTAGGTTGTATAATGCCTTGGTCTAGCATGCCATGCACCAACTTCTCAATTTGCACCTTTTAGCTATGTGGATATATGTAAGGTTTGATTTTGACTGGTTTAGTACTTTCCATCATAGGAATAACATGACTCTGGCTTCGAATGGGTGGTAGTGAAGTTGGAATTTGGAATACTGAACTGTATGAGTGCAATAATTTGACAATTTCAGGAGCTAGTTCTTGTGGTAGGTCTGTTAAAATATTTGTCTTTGTAGATGATTGAAGTAGTTTGACTGTGAAGGACTCAGCTATGGCATCGGTATTCAACATTCATTTAATATGATGTAATGGAGACATTTTAGGTGGTGCCTCTTTCTCCCCTTGCAGTGTTATAAATTTTCCTTGGAAAAAAAATTTAAGTGTTAAGGCTGCATAATCTTCTATGTGAGGACCTAATGTAGCCAGCCAAGATGAACCCAAAATAATATATGCCCTTGCCACTAGTAATAATAATACTGGTACAAGTAAGTTATGGCCTTGTACGATGATTGTCAAGTTGGGAACTATTCCCTTAGCAATCATCGTTTGACCGTTTCCCACCAGAACATTGACACATGGTCCTGGTTCTATTGGCAGTTTGAGGAATTCAGCAATGCGAGGTTGCAAAAAATTGTTGGAACTTCCTCTATCTACTTAGACTTGTGCACTGATTTGTCCAATTTGGCATGTGAACCGCAAGATGCCCATGCTACTAGTCCCTTTCATTGCATTTAGGAAAAGATGACGGTCATTTATGGGAAGTTCGGTTTCATGTGGGTTCATATGTGGTTGGTTGTTATCTGGTTCCTGGAGAATCTCATGTTCACTGTCATCAATTTGTAACATCATGACTTAAAGATTTGGACATTTATGGGTTAGAGAAAGTTTCTCATCGCCCCAATAACATAGACCTTTTTCTCTTTTTAATTGCATTTCAGCTAGGGAAATGCGTTTTATATTAGGGTTTTTTTTTTTTGGTTCATGGGTCAAGTTGGTGGGGTGGGGAGGAGAAGGGTCTGTGTTGGTTTTTGATATTGGTATGGTTTATTTGAATTGAAGGTTGCTCTGTGTGTGTAAGAGTTTGGAGGTGTGGTTTTTTGTGGCTTGTGGGAGGAGGAATACTTATCTTCATAAACCTTAGCAAGGAACACAACTTTCACGAGCGAGATAGGTGTGTGAATCATCACATCTCTTTTGATTTCAGCATTTAACCCACTGATGAAATAGTCCACCAAAGCATCATTACTCAAGCCATAAACACGATTAGCCAATGAAGTAAAATGTAGATAACAGTCAGCAACAGTACCCGTTTGTTGCAACTTGAATAACGTTGCTCTTGGACACTCATATATTGAGGATCCAAAATCCAGTTCTATGGCGTGTGTGAACTAAACCCAAGAATGAAATGGGTGAGAATGTTGCATCATCTGGAACCAAGGTACTACGTCCTTGTCCAAGTGCACGGAAGCAATAGTTAACTAGTCTGGAATCGGTGTATCATAATAATCAAAAAACTGCTCATCACGAAATATCCATTCTAGCACATTGTTGCCATTAAAACGCGAAAATTTCAGTTTAATGTTTGTCACCGGAAAGGATTGTTTGTTTGAGTTACCAGCACGATGGGGATTTCGTTGTGGGATCTGGTTCAATAACATATCAAGCGCGGATGTGATCTGCAAAAACTTGTTTTCTGTGTTCATTTGCATCGCCTCTAGTTGTTCAAAACGAGAGGAGTTTGCAATTTCCAACTGTGCCATTTGATCGTGGATATCGTTGGATAGTTTTGCGATTGCTTCAACGTTGCGCTTGACGTTGGAACTGAGCTCTTTCATCCTTGTGTTTTCTGTCATGGTGAAATGAAAGCACCAAATGTAATGTGCTAAAATTTAGAAGGAAGAAACAAAGGTACACTGATGCACTATTAGAAAATAGAGTAAGACAGAGAAGAAAAGATAGACAATTCTCACAAAAATCCCCCCATAGCTACTGTCATGATTACTTAAATACTAGTCCTATAGCCTTGAGCTAGTCATGCGTTTTCTCATTCCCCTCCTTGGTACCGAAATTCCCGAATCTATGCTAATAGAATTATTCTCATGTGGGTCCCCTTCATTTGGCTTGGTATGCAGCGTGCCTTCTTTCATTACAAAAACATGTAACTTGAAACTCTTCCTTGGTATGTCCCATCATATTGCAATAAGAACATTGAGGTCTTTCTTTCTCTTATTTGCCCTTGGAAGAATTACCTTGGATTGCAAAAGCTAGAGCTGAATCAGATGATGATTAACAATTAATCACTTGTCTTTTATTCTCATTTTGGTTATCAAACTTAAGGAATAATAGTAAAAACTGAAAACTAATTATGGAATATTCCAATACTATTTAATAAACCAATTCATCACATTCATAAACCAATTGTAATACATAGATATCAATTCCATAAATTATTCAAAAATATAGAAATTTAATATAAAATTTTTAAAGTTAAAAAAATGAAAAATATTTTATTATTTTAAATTATTTAAAAAATAAATAGAAATTATAAGTGGCTGTCATAGCACAATTAACCGCTAACATTTGGTGATAGAGTGAGAGAAAAATTTCACATTTTTTTATCACTAATTCAATTGTTTTTAATGATATTGTTGAGTTAAAACTATATTCGTATTTGCGCTATAATGTCCTCTATGGTATCCGTTTTTGTTCGTTTCATCTAATAAATTATTGGTGTGAGACATATGATTGTTAGAGCTTGAAAATGTAACCTACTAAGAATTTAACTTCAAACGAGCTAGTGAAAGGAGTTTAGAACATAGAGAAATCGAAATGGAAAAGTATAGATCCATCTCCAATAGATTAAGAATTTTTTTTAAATAGACAATATTATTAATTAGTTATTAATTTTGTTATAGAAAAAAAAAATTAAACTCATACAATTATTGTCACTTCAACTCCTCCTCAACCATAAAATAATTTTAGGATTCTCAAATAAGACATGGGTAGATCATAAAGGTTAAAGTTTAATATATGACTTATTAGGAGCTCATTATTAGCCTAGAGTTTGAGATGTGCCTAAAACTCATCTAAGATACAATTCATGTACAGAAACCAAATATGAATTTTGGTATTTTGGTTTTATTTTGATTTGTAGTGATTTTTGCATTTTGTCGGACTTTCTTTTATTAGGCTTTCTCAAATCATTTCTTGTAATGGATTATAGTATCCTTTGTAATATATATATATATATTAAAAAAAAAATATTATGAATCTTAGTTGAGCCAATAGAAAGGATAAAACACATGAGTACAAGTTGTATCGAGATGTGACACAGAGGTGGTGATAATTCCATGTCGCACATAAAATTTACATTTTGCTTGAATATAATTTTTATTGGCATGAAAGGGTTGGTGAGATAAAACCGACGACATTGTCAATTTTCAACCTTAAAAAAGTTTTTATTTTTTGTTAAGATAATATTATTAGTTTAGGATTTCGTTGTTAAATTAGTTTGTTAGGTTTGTTTGGTTGTTTCATATTATTTTTCTTCTTTTTCGTTATTTTCTCATCGTGAACGGCATTAGTGTGTAAACCTAACCTTTTTCTTTATTCACTTTATGATATATGATAGTTTATGCTATATGATAGTTTGACTATTTTGTGCCAATGGTTTCCAATTCAATTTAAGGAATGAAATTAAATCAATTTTAAGTGATTATTCTACTTTTCTAATATTAATTAAACTTTAGACGAAATTCTTATTTCTTCGGTTAAAAATTTTTATTTTGAACTTTTTGATATTAACTTGTCATATTTAATTCATTAAGTCATTTATATATTATTCAATTTTAGATCAATAGTTGGTCTTTTTTTTATTGATGGATGAAAATGTAGGGTCTTAATTTGCAGTTATTATAATTGAATTTAATTTTTTTTAAATAATTTTGAATTTATATTTATATGAATTTTATTTAAATCATTTTTAAAAAAATATACTCTATTTTGCTTGACACAATAAGCGCCCCCTTCCCCTATTCCTTATTTCAACCTATGTTTTTTTTTTCTTCCTTTATCTAAAGTTATTATATTTAGTATATGCACGCTTAATCAAAAAGATGAATCATCTATTTCTATAATAAGGTTGTTTGATTTTTGTTACAAAACAAAAAAAAACTCTTAAAATTTAATTTTATCTTATAAATATGAGAGAAAACTAAAAATAGAGGGAAAAAAGGAAAGAAACCAGAAGCAAGAATAATTATTATTTTCCAAAATAATATTCAGATTTTTTTTTTAAAAAACTATGCAAGATCAAATATCATTTTTTTTATTAAGAAGAAAAGAAATAAATATAACAATGAAAGTTGAAACCAAAATAAGAAAAGATTTATCGATCCATCAATATTGTATCATCTCATTCCCTTCCTCTCTTCCTTTTTATATGTATCATTTTTTCTTTCTCGTGTTTTCTTCTTCTCTTCTTCCCTCTCTTCCAAACTCCCTCATGGTCTTTTCCTCTCTTCTTTTCTTCTTCTTCTTGGGTGTTTCTCTCGCCCCCACTCTTTTTTCTTTTTTGTTTTACTTGTCTTCCTTTATTTTATATA
>JBBPBT010001444.1:2841805-2852950 GCA_037974875.1 Cicer bijugum
GTTCGTTATTGATTTGATATAGTTGAAACAATTGTAACATGTATATTATTTTTAAATCATAAATTTATAAATTATATTAAAGTTTGATGTTGACAAGACATGGTATAGGAAAATACCAGATTTATTATTATGTAAAAAAATACAAATTTTCACGTAAATATGTATTGAAGAACTAGAATATTCTTCTATCCAATAATTTTTGTGTTTTCACAAAAGAAGTCTATAATTTGATAGAATGAGTATCTCACATTTCTATAATATATATGATGTAATTTTTGTGAATCAATATACTGATCATGTGAACCAATACACCAATCATAAACTCAATGAGCACATGTATATTTCTTGTCAACTCACAATTAGAAGTTTGTAAGATTGTTGTGTCAACTAATTTAACTAAGATATTTGTTTCATAATTATCTAGAAACAATTTAGAAAGTATTGAATTTTTATTGAATTTGATGTTGAACATCATGTAACATACGTTTATATACAAAAGGGATTTTAAGATCCACTCTTTAAACGTCTAAAGTTAATTGTATGACTAATACTTATGAGATCATAACTGCTCAATTCTACTTTAGAACGTGCAATCATGTACTGAGATATTGATTTATATTAAGCCAACAAATTAATATGTGTAAGTCATCCTCTTAATTTACAATCAGTTTCTAGGTTGATAATCTAATATTTCTCATCTAAATGATTATATTGGATGGTGTGCAAGTTCCAATTGCTCAAATATAATACACTAAGATAAGTCATAGAAGAATATTAAAAATATATATTGAATATAAAATATTTATTTATGATAGAGTATGCCGATCCAAGAAATTAGAGACTTGTTTATAAATGTGTTTGTTTATTATTATTTGAAGAATTAGTATTTCCAATATTAAGGGGAGAGAATAAGTGGCTGAAAATGATTACAAAAATATATCACTATTTCTTCATAATCCTCGTAAAAACTAGTTTGAACCAAAAGTTCAAAAGATAACTCATTTGTAAAGTTTATGAAACCATTTTTATCAGTTTGTAATGCTCAAATCAAAATTGATGTCCCTTTTAGGAATCAAATATTGCAAAAGAGTCTCAATTGTGTCTGAAGCATGGTAGGCAAGTTAGTTCAAAAGACAAAAATCCATAAACAAGAATATAAGCTTAATAGAAAGATGATCCTAGTGATGATATGAAAATACCAAAAGAGTATTTTGACATAATTGATTTTTAGTTATAAAAAAACTGATTAGATACCTTAAATTTTTGAAAATATAGAAATCTCAATAAATTATGTCATGAATCAAATACGATGGAAGCAAAAGGAAGTCAACTTTGAAAATAATTTTGCATATAATTTAGTGCTTTATGCGATCAATGATAATGAGGATCATGAACGAAAGTCTATTAAAAATTATAGACAAAGAAATGAGTGGTAAATATTATACAGAGACAATTGAAGTGGAATTAAGCTCGTTTTGCAATGGAATTTTTTTTGGAGTTGTAGTTCTCACACTTGAAGACGTGAAACTAATCAAATATGAATGAATTTCGTGCAAAAATAAAATGAAAATGATGAAATACATATATTCAAGTGTGTTGGTAAAATTCTACCATTGGTTTTAAAGAGATATATTCACCTGAAGTGAATTCAAAAACTTTTTTAATATTTGATTAAGTTTTAGTAATCACGAAACACTCAATTTATATGAATAGTATATTGGTATTTTTATGGCTCGACTCACTTGATAGTGATGAATATACGAAAATCCTTTAAGGATTTAATTTTTCTATGACATATAGTTCAAACTATTAAAGATATGGCTTAATCAAAATGAATAAGTCTTTGTACATGCTCAAACAATCTTGTGTGAATATTTTCTAAATGAGAAGTGTGGTAATTAAATTATTTAAAATAATTTGAGATGAAATATCAAGCAAAGATAAACATTTTCTTCAGATTACAAAATGATTATTTAAAAAATATTTTTTTTTTGTAAATTATGAAAATTATATAGCAAAATTTCTAAAATGGTGATATATGAATAAGTCAAATCAATTGTGAACTTTGAATGTTATAAATTCACTAACTGTGAACAAATCTCTTTCAATAGATCGAGAAAATGGTGATTACAACTTCATTCTGAAGAACCATGTATTAGTACAACAAAATGCTGATGTATCTTACTAATTATTAATTTATTGTGAACTATCATTTGTTGTTAATTTATTAGACATGTAAACTTCTTTAGAACTAGATCAAATGTATATTTTGTTATATTAGAGATGTATGTTATTTGTTTAATCATAAAAATGGTATATATCACAAGCAAGATAATTGTTTACATGAGGAAGTACAACTATTTTATAGATACCTGTGAAACAAACAACAACAACAACAATCTCATCAAATGATGAGGAAATTTTTGCACTGCATGAAGCAATTCAAATATGTATTTTGGATGAAGTATATGATTTATCAAATTCAAGAGATTCATTGTTTTTTTTTTCTAGAATATAATATTGCAACGACTATATGAAAATAATATTGCATGCACTCCTATTTTGAAGATTATAAGAAAGGAGAAAGGAAAATTATTTTACAAAGTCACCGTCAATCAAAGCTCTCAATAAAAGGTTGTTCTTCGTCATCTCAGAGATTGTTGTCTACATGAGGAGGAAAAATAAATATATGCTGGACCATTTTTTCCTTCACCAAATTTTTTGTCCCAATTGGTTTTCTTGATAAGGTTTTTAGCGACACAATATTCCATAAAGAATGTTGTTCTCTTTTTTCTTCACTGGGGTTTTTCAACTAAGGTGTTAATGAGACATATTTTTAAGGGACACTCAAGGGGTTGTGTAATGAATATTTGTGGATATCTATTTTTTCTAAATGTTCATCATAGTTGACCTATAACATCTGCGATTAAATGCTTTTACATTGTGGTGATGCTATTTACTTTCATATGTTAACGACACATTATATTAAACTCTTAAGGTCCTCGTAAGCTCTATGATTTGTTACTTATAAATAGAAATCATGTAAAATTGCAAAATTCACACCTTAAAGAGAACAATACAAATATTATATTGTTCTCTCTTTCTCTCATCTTCTATATCTTATTTTGACACTTTGTTTTATATTAGCTAACTTGAGAAAAATGTTTATATGTCTATAATTAGTTAATGTTGTTGTTGGAACTCTAATTTATCAAGAATGATTGGTTGATAAAAGCCCGTTACCACCCTTCATTGGCCATATAAGTCTCACATCTCTATCAATCAATGTATGTATTATTTTAAATGTCTCATCAACCACAAGCAATATATTTACTTGAACGTCAGAGTATTAGCAAATACTTGAATTAAATATGAATTTTTTAAATTTTATATGTTAAAGATACAAGTTCTTAAAACATGGACTAAAAATTAATTTTTGAACTCATTTTTTGTAGAGAAATTTTATATCGTGGTGTAAATATTTATGCAAAACAATCATTCAAAAACACATGTTGGTACTCTAATAGAGACTAAAACTTTTTTGTATAATAATTTTGTATGAATTAAAATATGTGGTTTTTTTCTTATAGGGACTAAACACAAATTTTCAAAATTTTATAGCGATGAAAAACTTATTTAACCAAAAAAAAAATAGAAGATTAAGAAAGTATTGTTAATTACTTTTATATATCATTTTTACCCTATTCACTAGTAAGGGTGGGAATAGGTCAGGCTTTGAAAGGCCTGAGTCTGACCTACAAATTATTTTTTAGGCCTAAGTTTGGCCTACGACTGATCATAGACTTTTTTTTCGGCCTGACCTTTTTAAAATTATGGTCTAACCTGAAAACTTATTTAAAAGTCTTATTCACATTAAAATATTTAAATGCTCTATTAATACCACATGATTTTCTACATACCAATATTAATGTATATATCTATATATATTAAACAAAAAATATTTTTTCTATCAAAATAATTTTAAAAAAATCTGAAACAAACATCCTTTAAACCCTAAAAAATATTTTTTGGTTTCAAATAATAAATTTTTGGTTTAATTGCAGTTTTGGTCCCCTATTTTAGCTGAATCGCGAAAGTAGTCTCCTCATTTTGTTTCTATCTAGTTTTGATCCCACAAGCATAATTTTGGTCCAAAACTTCATAAAATTTTATTTTTTTTACATTTATTTAAGTCACATCATGCCTCAAGATCTCATTTTTTAACAATTGTACCTGAAATATATGATCATAAATGGTGTAATATGACTTTAAAAAATGAAATTTCATCAAATTTTGGACCAAAATTGTGTTTGGGGACCAAAACTGGGGAGAAACAAAATGGGGGGACTACTTTCACGATTCAACTAAAATATGGGGATCAAAACTGCAATTAAGCCTAATTTTTTGTTGTTGAAAACAACGCACCTATTATTATCTCTTAAACAAATATGGAACAATTATTGAGTGATTAACTAATTGAACGACTATCGAATATAGAACGACTACCAAATATAAATTGTTACCGAATATGGAACGACTATTGAATATGGTATGATTACTGAGTGATTGTCTAATTGATAGAATTTAAAATAGGAAATAATAGTATTAATATAATAATAAAAATAATATTAATAAATAATAAAGTATATATAGACCGGGCTATCAGGCCTAATAGACTTTTTTATAAGCCTGAGTCTGACCTCTTTAAATAAATAGACTTTAAAAATAGTCCGCATCGAGCCTTTTTATTAAATAGATCATACCAGGTCAGACCATAAGTAAGCCAGGCCATAGGCCCCTAACAGACGGCCTAGCCTATTTCCATCCCTATTCACTAATTACGGTAAGAAATAAATAAAAAGGCTCTAATATCACATATTAAAATACATTATAGATCATGACAAATAAATATTATATTCATGAACAATTAGTTTTAGATCTAGTTGCATGGATTTAAGAAACCATATATAATAATAAGAAGAAAGGAGATGATACTTATTTCTTGACGTCTATCCTCTAGGTTGGTGTGATACTCTTGAACATCTCTCTTGAATGATCTTGGATGACAATATGTAATATAAGATCTTCCTCTCCTTCTTTCTCAAACTCTGATTGATATGTATATAATAGCATTGTGATATTTTGGATATGTCCCAAGACATATTTATAGAGAGAAAGTGGAGAGAGGAATTACAGTTTCATATAGGATTACAATTGTTCTATCAATTATTTCATGAATAGTCATAAGGTATCAAACAATTCTCATTCATAAAGAGTTAAATAGGTTCCACCTATAATGAATTCATTCAACACTAAGTTATACTATTGAGGCACACTGTATTGGATATTCAATTATGAGTGTTTAATCTCATATTGGCCAGGAATGGATGTTGTATTGAATATATAAGGAGAATGACTCATAATCCTAATGCCTTAAGGTTTTGAGTTGAGATGTAGTGTCTAAGTCTCTTATAAATCATTGTTTAGCTCATTCCGAATGTTGTGGTCATCCGGACTCCCCAACATACTCATCATGTGATGTTCAATATCTATTGATCACAAAGATAGATATTCCAAAACTAATCAAGATATCATTCAATCAATGTTTTATAAATCAATTGAAGACCAACCTTAAAAATAAAATTTCTTACTGTTATTATATATTATTAATAAGAATATTTCACTTAATAAAACACACCAAAAGCTCTCGGTTTTCTACAGTCCGATACAGTGATCTGAGCTGTTTTATCCTGGGGACCTAGTCCGCGACTCAACCCATGTCTTAATTTTTTCAAAAGTATTTTTCTAAAACAACATATGAGAAATATAAATATTATCCCATGTCTTAATTACTTTTTGTGAGCCAACATGAAATAAGTCAATATTGTTATATATCTTAGTTAGAACGTATTGGATGTTTTCTCCACATTTATACTTAAAAAACTAATGTTAAATATTTAAAATAGTAAAATTAAAAATTAATATTATCAATTATATAATAAAAAAATTAAATAATTTATATCAATAAAACGTAAAAAAATTGTTCAAAACAAGTTATGAAAACACATTTATGTAATTTTGTAACAAAAACGGTTTAATAATTTTTTTATATGATTTAAGGAAATTTAAATTGTAAGAATGCTTAAAATATAATAAAATATTTTTGAAAAATATACCAGAAACTTAGAAAATTGAAATAATTTGAATACTTTTTAAAATATATTCATAATTAAATTGTCCAAATTATATAATATTTTTTTTCATATACATGATTTAAAAAAATTAAACTAAAAAAATTAAGAATAAAAACCTTAAAAATAATATTATAAGTTTCAAAAGTAAAAAAATTGTGACGTTTTTATATATTGTTTTATGAAAATATAATAGTCTAAAATATGTGAAGAAAATTTGTATTTAAATTAATAAATTAAACTTTAATAAGTCAAGTTTATTCTAGCACAAATCAAATTTTAAAAATTATTTTATCTACTAACAACTTTTATACCTTTGAACACATTTGAACCACAAATTTGGACTGTGTTTTCTCTTATGGTCTTGTCTCTGGGCTCCACTTTACTTTAATTGTCGTTCATAGATAAGTGTTGTTGCTTTCACATAGTGAATTGGTGCTATAACTTTAAAAAAGGTGTGCTAGTTTTCATTATGTTACAAAAATGGAGCACAAGGAAGCGAGCAATGAAAGCACTTTTTCGGGGAAATTCTATAAAAGTTGTATCCATAATAATGCTTTAAAAAGGCTATAGGGTATACAAACTCTAAGGGTAAAGAGAGGAGAGAAGAAAATTTTTAATGGAGAGAATGAGTGAAAAAGAAAAGAAGTAGAAATATATATGATTTAAAATATCAGAAATGATGAAAAAAGAAATAGAGATATTTTAAATGCTTTTGCGTTTCATTTAAAAATAAAGAAAGTTTTTTATATAGTTTTTAAGTTATACTCACTCTCCTCTCCTCTCCTCCCTTCCAAATTAGAGAGTGGGCAAAAATAAAATATAGGAGGATGTTGTTCTCTCTTCTCTTAAAAATTAAACCAAATATATTAGCATATTTAAAACACTTTTTCTTTTTTATTTTTAAATATCATTTTATAAATCAGTTTTTACAAAATTGTTTTGAAGATGAGAATTTTTTTTTTAAAATTGTTTGGTTATCTAATTTTTTAAAATTGTTTTAGAAATGAGAAAATTTGTTTGGTGGTGTAACTTTTCATAATTACTTTTGAGATGAGAATGAAAGAAATCTATTCATTGAAGACCATAAAAAATCTATTTGACAAATCTAAGGGGCTATTTACTTTGGAAAAATATTTTATGATATTATTTTTTTTTAAATGTATGTTTATTTTTATTTTAATAAGAGAGTTTTGACTTGATTGTCGTAGATGAAGTATTAGTTAACGGATATGTATTTTTGGAAATAATGAAAGTAATTTTTTAGTCTTTTCATTATTCTTAAAAATGTAGACAATTGTTCACTTCAAACATCTCTTACTAATTAATAACTACTAAAATTTATGTTTATTTTACTTTGCAATTATGATAGTATAAAGCACGTCAATATTTACTAAAGAATGATATTATTGTCATTCGTTTTTTGTTTTTATAATAATTTCTTAATATATATGAAGTGGACAACGGTGATTTTTTTTATTAGACTTAGGGATGTACGCAGATTAGTTGGATGGATTTTGACCATTAATTTGATATGGGTTAAATTCTTAACCCATAATCTTTTATTTTTGCAGTAAAATATCTTTTATATGTTTTGCTTTGAGTTTCCAAAACTAAAAAAAAAAATCATTTTTCAAAACTACTTTTGCAAAATAGTTTACCAAGCAAATTTTTTAGTTTTTAAATTAAACTTTTTAAAAAGTTAAAAATAATTTTTGAAATGGAAATCGAACAGGCCTATATCTATCCCTTAAATTATTGCCTCTATCCCCTCCAACAAAATACATCATAATAGTGAGATAATTTATACGCTTTTAAGATCTATAAAAGTTAAAAAAAACATGTCACAAAAAGCCTTTTTTAACATAGTGTAGGTGAGGTATGTTGCGCTTAAAATGGACATCAATAAAGCTTATGACACTTGTTTGAGATGGTGTTTTATTTGCGGTTTTATGACTAAAATGAGTCTTAATACTAAATGGATTATATGATTTGTGTTGCATCGGTTAGCCTAAAATGTATTTGTTAATCAAGATTCTTTGTCAATGGTTTTGTAGGAATTGAGATATGTATTAGAAATTGAGTTTGAGTAAATACCCTTGTCTATATCAAAACGATCCACATTTGTACATGAGTACAAACAATTTCAACGAAATTGAGTAAGAGTAAATTTAACATCAACATGTATGGGAAAAAATTTTGGGTTGTTAATAACTTACCCAAATGTCTCCCAAACGTTAGAAGTTGAACCTCCACTAGTGTTGGAACTCCCATAGCACACCAATAAATTTGACATTGATTTGTAATAGTCGGAATTATGACGAAACTAGTGCAAATGATCAAGAGATGGTTTTATCGTGATTTTGACAAAATATGGACGATTAGGAAAAGAAGATAGGGTGAAAAATTGATATCATAGATGGTTACTAATAGACAGTTACTATAATAATGCTAATATCACTTTTTACACGCAAACACTCTTTTGGTTAATTGGTCATGAAATATCACAACTCGACATGTCATTAACTACTAATCTCGTTAAACAAAATTACTCATGCTATGTGAAGATATACCTCAAATCAGTAACAATTTGGAGTTAGTTACAATAGAATTAGTTAGGACAATGTTAGTTATAGTTAGTTAAGAAGTTTGTCTTTAAATATTATAACAGTAAATGCATTGTGTAAGTTGTTGAGTGTTGTTATAGTAGTATTTGATGTGAAAAAGTGAGAGATAAATAATTTGTGATTCATAGAAAATCAAAAAAAAGATTAAGGGAGAACAAAGATAGATTATGTTAAAAGAGAAAACCAGTTAAGACTAGGTGAACAATCTTAAAGAGACCTTAATCTTATAAATTCAAAGATTTATAGTGATTTATCTTGCTTGCTTGCTCGTTACGTAGATTTCATCAATTGCGACCAAACACGTGAATCTAGGTGTTATTCTTCCCTTAATTTTTCTTTAGTTTTCGTTTACTTTGATTGAAAAATAGGTTTTCAAAACTCTTGAAACGGAGAATGATAATCAATCTCTGTTTTCTGGTTTTTCATAACATTCTCCGTTTTCAGTAGAAAACCAAGAATGTTCTCCATTTCATTTTTGTTCTTCTGCAATTGTTAGTTTTTCTGTTTTGTTGGTTAATTCTTGTTGTAGATCTCAATATTATTTTAACAATTGGTGTTGTTTATGGGAAAAGAAGCAACAATGGTTGGAACTATAAAAAAATGATAATTATGTTGAAAGTCTGAATGTGACCAGAGGAAGAACTGAAAAGAAAGGATCAAATAGGAATAAACATAGGTCCAATTCAAGAACAATAACTGAAGGAAAATATAAATGTTTCCATTGTCATAAGAAGTGATATTTCAAGAAAGATTGCTCTGAAAGAAATGAATCAAGAAACTCTCAAGATTTTAGAAATGTTGCACTTATGGATGTTGGTTATGAATCTATAGAGGCCTTGATGATTTCAAATTCTAAAGGTGAAAAGGATTGAGTATTAGACTTAGGATGTACTTTCCACATGTGTCCAAGAAAAGATTATTTTGAATCAATAGATCTTCGTGATGGTGGAGTCGTTCTTCTTGGCAACACCAAATCACTTTCACAAACGAAGTTCAAGCATTGCTTGTACATAATTGGCTTCGACAAAGAGTAAAGCTGAAACAATGACAACAAGGACAATGGTGGAATTATTCTGACATTGAGTTAAGGTGTAAAATTATGAAGATATGCCTCAAATCAGTAACAACTTGGAGTTAGTTATAACTAAATTAGTTAGGACAATGTTAGTTATAGTTAGTTAAGAAGTTTGTCTTTAAATACTATAATTGTAAATACATTGTGTAAGTTGTTGA
The DNA here is from genome assembly GCA_037974875.1 of Cicer bijugum. Lineage (NCBI taxonomy): Eukaryota > Viridiplantae > Streptophyta > Magnoliopsida > Fabales > Fabaceae > Cicer > Cicer bijugum. The sequence goes on from JBBPBT010001444.1 coordinate 2,851,857, forward strand.
GTGTTGTTGTAGCAGTATTTGATGCGAAAGAGTGAGGGATAAGCAATTCGTGATTCATAGGAAATCAGAACAAAGATTAAGGAAGAACAAAGAAAGATTGTATGAAAAGAGAGAACTAGTGAAGACTAGGTGAACAATCTTGAAGAGGCCTTAATCTTGTAAATTCAAAGATTCATAGTGAATTGTCTTGCTTACTTGCTCGTGATGTAGGTCTCATCAATTAAGGTCGAACACGTAAATCTAAGTGTTATTTTTCCTGTATCTTTCTTTAGTTTTTGTTTACTGTGATTGAAAAATTGGTTTTCAAAACTGCAAAAATGGAGAACGATAATCAATCTCCGTTTTCTGATTTTTCATAACATTCTTCGTTTACAGCAAAAAATCTAAAACGTTCTCAATTTCATTTATATTTTTACAATTGTTAATTTTTCTGTTTTGTTGATTAATTTTTGTTGTAGATCCTAATATTATTTTAATATGCTAAAAGAGATTTAGCATCGTAAACTCCGTCGTGCAAAGAAAATTTGATGAACTTATTTTCATTTTTCTTACTTTTTTTTTGTACAAACTCATTTTTCTTACTTGTTTAGAAAGTAATGCTGATTAAGGGCTTTTCAAAACTCTAGATTTTTCTTCAATCCAATATAAAAATTGTTCAAAATCATCATATAATACAACAGTATTCTATAAGTTTATTTCCTAAAAAATGAGGTGTTACAATTAAAGTATCGATGGAAAGGAATTTGACTCTTTTTTTTATCTTCTTGAGTAAAGTCTTAGATTCTAAAATAAATTAGCATTGAGAAAAGTAGCTATTCTAAAAAAAAGAAAAGGGTTTTCTTTAAGTTAGATTACAACATTCTTAATTAATTATACTATCTTTAAAAAAGGAAATATAACTTTACAAGAAATCAATAAATTTTAATTGGGTTGTAAAGTTTACAATTTTATGAAAAATCAGTTTGCTTTGATAATTTTATGAACTAATAATGATCTCTAAAATTGACTCTTTTTAATTTATCTAATGAAATAAACGCTTACAAAATCATTTAAAAACGATTTGTAAAAACAACTTATTATATATTTAGAAATTG
>JBBPBT010001444.1:2874852-2885620 GCA_037974875.1 Cicer bijugum
AAAGAAAAAAAACTAGATACACAGAAAAAGAAAAAAAAAAACTAAATATATACAGAAAATAGAAGAAAAAAATTGAGAATACATTAAAGAAATATTTAAATAAAAACAACAGAAGCCTTTATAATCTTAATTTATATGAATAAAAAATATTTAATTGTTTCTCATTTAAGTTTTTATGGATACTTTTCAACTAAAGTTAAACAATAATCGTTGATAGTATTGATTATAAATTAATTTAAATTTGAAAATAAAAAATTAAGCATAAATAGAGTCAATTTCGCACTACTTTGCCATCTAATTATCCATTCTTATTATCTCACACATACACTCATGTTAGATTCAACTTTTATTGAGTCCGTATGTTTTCTTCTCTCACTTCTTGATTTAATCACCACAACTTCTTGCCTACCAAATTACAATTCGAGAAGATATGGGAAAATCTACTAGTGTGACAAGTGTAAAGGTTTTTCTATCTAATTAATTGGCTCTAAAATCTTTGAAGCATTTTGGATGTATATGCAAGTCATGGGCCCTCTTTGGATGCTTATACAAATCATGGCCTCTCTTATTTCAAAACTATCATTTCATGTTCGCAACAATTTCATATCAAATTATCATACGTATTATGTTGATACTTCTGATAGCGTTTCAGCAAGTGTACTGAATCGTTGCAAGTAATAATAAAACGGTAGTACCGAGTGTCGAACTCAAGGATTGCGTTTTACTATTGAATTATATTTAATTACTAAAATTGAACAAAAGGTTCTCAATTTGATTGAAATAATATTTAAAATTAACAATAGTAATAAAATTGATCTTTTATTATGAGAAAAATGTCAGGGATGAGTTTCACTTCGAATCAAACCTTGGTGTCTAATTTGATCCTAGTTACTGAATTCCTTTATTGAATTATTATCGAATTCTCTTTATTATTCTTGCCCTAATGTCTTAGTGACAGAACCTTTAATTCCAAAGTAACCCCTAATTCCTTAGTAGATTTAAGATTAGAATTAAGCATTACCGTATAGAAATTCTCTTGTAAATTATTGCTTTGCAACTAATTTAATTGGTTTCATGACCTGCATCTATCCCTAGACTACAAATTCATGAATTTCTCATCTCAAGCATTCGTAAAGTCCACTTCCGTTTCAAAATACAAATCGTAGAACATTTTAATGTTGATCAAACAATAAAAAGCATTAAGCACATAGATGAGAAAAATAATTCAATAAACTCATTCATATAACTAGAAATCAAATCAGAAAAATAAGGGTTTCATCTGGTTACACTCATCCCTAACAAATAGGGTTTAGTTACTCATGACAGAGATACAAAAGATAAGGATTAAAGAAGAATTACAAGAATGATTCATGGATGATTCTTGATAAAACTGCTTCAATGGCGTTAGAAACGGCCGTCTTTGAGTTTCTATGCTATGGCACAAGTCTCCCAAGTTCCCCAGAGTCAAAAAGATCCAAAAAACAGTAAAAAAATTGCGTTTTTATGATTGCTGATGCGCGTCACGCGCTCCAGGCGCGCAGGGCGCGCCCCAGGCGCGCGTTGGCAGTACTAAACAGCGGGAAATGCGCTCCAGGCGCGCAGGGCGCGCTCCAGGCGCACAACATCTGCTGTCTGACGTAATTTGCATTTTGCTCATCTTTCGAGTCTGAATTTGGTCCCGGTGTCTTCATGAAAGTTGTAGATATGGATCTTAGCTTTCATTAGCACTTGGATTGACTCCAATTGGACATCTAGAACTCCAGATATGGCTGAAATACTCCATATAGGTCATGTTGATTTCTCACCAAAATTCAGCACTGCACTAAAACAAAGTAACAACGCAAAACTACGAAAAATCTCTACTTAATTAAGCAAATAAGAACAAAAACATTTCATGAAATCAAATAACTAAAATCAACAAAATATATTAAATAACTCATTAAATTAACTAATGATTAAAGATAAATAAGACTAAAATCAATAAAAATTATGCATATGATGAAGAGTCATCACAACCCCAAACTTAATCTATTGCTCGTCCCCAAGCAATAATTAATTTCATATTTGGTGCACTTAAAAGAAAACTTAAACTCAATTTCTTAATTTAAATCAAACCTAATTCTCAAAGTTTCAGCTAGTACAAAACATCCATCATACTCTATGGTTGCTTACAAAAATAACGAGGTTTGTACACCTTGGCATTCATTTATCAAATTCAACTCTCTCTTCATACAATCTCACCAAAATTTCTCTCAAGTGTTTAGAAGGGTTATGAATTTATAACTCGAATCCTAGAGCATGCATCACACTACCATAGGCTTGAAAAAATTCTAGTTATCAATCACAATGCAGCAAACACATACATTTTTGGAAGACTTTCGACTTGTAATGGGGCTTAGGTAAGGGTAGGACATTTTGGGATAGTAGGCTTTATTACTTGGAGTTAGGTATATATTTCCCAATTATTCTACCATTTTTTTTCTTCACCTTTTCATTCTAGAGATTCTCAAACATTGACAAAAGAACCAAGAAGATATTATTTATCGTTTTTTTTTTCTTCTTTTCTTCTTTTCTTCTTTTTCTTTTTTTTTTCTTTATTTACTTATTTTTTTTGTGAGAATCGCCACCCCAAACTTAAAAGGTTGCTATCCCATGAGCAACCCCAAACTTAGAATTTGATCAATACATAACAAAACTTTTCTACCTAACTCCAAGCAGGGTGATGTAATTGAAGCAGGGTCTTTTTTTTTTCTTCGTGTTTTGTGTTTTGTGATGTGGCTAGTAACCGAAATAAAGGGGCAAGGCTCAAAGGGGCTAGCAAAGGATAACATTTTTATAGGGTAGTTAGAAAGGCTCAAACGACCAAATAAAATTGCCTCAATGTATGCATAAATTACAAGTGATGCAAGTCAGAATTAGTGCAAGTTCTGAAGGGATAATACATGTTTGGATAATCACACAGCAAATAATTTAAGTGTTTAGGCTCAAAAGCTCACAGCTAGGATAATAAGAGAGAGTATGAACTATCTAAATGATGCCAAACATGCCACTACAAAATTTATTTAGTGTTTTTTTTTTTTTTAAATACGAGTTAGACTTCAACAACCAAGCAGTAATCAACAATGCATGAATTAGTGAAACTTATCGAATTGAGCAATGATATGAGCAAAGAAATATAGTTTAAATTTCAAAATGTCAAACATAAAACTTAAGATCAAATGCAAGTTGTTAATAATTCTTCATCATAGTGCACGTTTACACACAATTAGAAAGAAACAAATTCAAATAACAAAAATAAGATTGCAAAAATTAAAGTTACCTCTACCTGTGGGTTATCTCCCACAAAGCGCTTCTTTAAAGTCATTAGCTTGACGTCTCAACTATTGTTAAGGGGACATGTATGACAGGAAGAACACATCATCCTTCTCACCAAGAGATACATATTTCAAGTGAGGAGGAAATTGCTTGAGTTCAATCAGTGGTGTCTTTTTCTCTGAGGGCTTGTCTTCATTCCCTTTCAACTCCTCCCATCTAGTAGGAAAATGGGGGGAGTAGGATGGTGCTGCTTCTAACATGGCCAAGATCTCTTCCACCTTTCGATATTCACTTTCTTTAACAATGTCTTGGGGTAGGCATGACACTCTTTCTAATGGAAAACCGGATGCTTGATGCTTCATTTCTTCGTTGACTATCGCATCTAAGATCTCAATTCGATTGCACTCTTCTCTTTCTTTTGAATGTTCCATGGCTTTTAAAATGTTAAAAGTGACAGTTTCTTTATTTACTTTTAAGGTTAAGGTGCCATCTGCCACATCAATCATAGCTCGCCCTGTTGCTAAGAATGGTCTCCCCAAAATCAAAGGAATGTCATAGTCCTCATCCATGTTTAGTACCACGAAATCCACTAGAAAAATGAACTTATCCACTTTAACCAACACATCTTCCACCACTCCGTAGGGGTGTTTCATCGAGCGATCCGCAAATTATAACATCAGTTGTGTGTCTTTGACTTTTCCAATGCCCAGTTTTTTGTATATTGAAAGGGGCATAAGACTTACAATAGCCCCAAGATCACACAAAGCCTTCCCATAAGTTCTATTTCCAATAGCGCACGGGATTGAGAAACTTCCTGGATCATTGAGCTTCAGTGGCAGCTTCTTCTGTAGTATAGCACTACACACTTCGGTAAGCATAACTGTTTCACCGCCGATTTTTGTTTTTTTCGACAGCATCTCCTTCATGAACTTGGCATATGTTGGCATCTGTTCTAGTGCTTCTGCAAAAGGAATGTTAATATGTAATTTTTTAAAAACATCAAGAAACTTACCAAATTGTTTTTCAGTTTCTTCCCTCCTTAATCTTTTAGGGAATGGAAGTCGAATTTTTGGTTTTGGCAGTGGTTCCCTTTTTTGTACCACAGGTTCTTGTTCCTTTTCAAAAGCGATGTGATCCTCAATTGATTTCAGTGTGGCCATTTCCTCTAGGTGGGTTGAAGTCAGAGTACTTCTACTCTGGTTGGCTTCAGGTGGAACTTGTTCACTCACCTTGCCACTCCTCGTGGTCACTGCATTAACATTGTTTCGTGGATTCGGAACTGTGTCACTAGGCAGATTTCCAGACGTTCTTTGTGCCATTTGTTGAGCAAGTTGACCCACTTGAGTCTCCAGATTCTTTATGGATGCAGAGTGATTTTTTTGGATGGCTATTGATTCTTCAATGAAAGAACTTGTGATTGTCGCAATTTTCTCTATAGCACTCTCCCAAGCAGCCTTTCTAGGTGGAAATTGGTTTGTTTGAGCTCCTTGTTGACCCTGAGATCCACCTTGTTGATCTCTCCAGGAAAAATTTGGATGATTTCTCCAACCAGGGTTGTACGTATAAGAGTAGGGGTTATTATGCCTGTTGTTAATACTCACAAAATTCACCTGTTCTAGTTCTTCTACCTCATTATCATCCAGTGCTACACAAACTCCAGTTTTATGTGCTCCTCCACAAAGGTTACAATTAGTATGCTTTAGTAATTTGACAGAAGCCACTTGGGGTTGTATATTTAGCGCTGCCATCCCCTTCTTTATCTCAGCGGCAATAACATTTTTTATCTGTTCTGAGAGCAATATCCCTTGAGCCAACCCAACCTCATAAGCATTCAATTCCAGCATACCACTTTTTGATTTGCTTTCGCAGTTTTTTTTTTTTCTAGATCAAAGAAAAGTTCAGCTGAGGACTCGCCTCGCATACAAGGTTAGACAAAGTATGAGTAATGAACAGTTAAAGAAAGATAAATAATTAAGTAAAAATAAAAGAGTTTTAAACAATAATTCTTTTTTTTTCATTTAGAAATAAAATAAAAGAGAAAATTTTATTGCAGAGCAAAAAATTTCAATTCAGTAAATAAATTAAATTCAATAGTGATATGACAATCCCCGGCAACGGCGCCAAAAACTTGATAGCGTTTCAGCAAGTGTACTGAATCGTTGCAAGTAATAATAAAATGGTAGTACCGAGTGTCAAACTCAAGGATTGCGTTTTACTATTGAATTATATTTAATTACTAAAATTGAACAAAAGGTTCCCAATTTGATTGAAATAATATTTAAAATTAACAACAGTAATAAAATTGATCTTTTATAATGAGAAAAATGTCAGGGATGAGTTTCACTTCGAATCCAACCTTGGTGTCTAATTTGATCCTAGTTACTGAATTACTTTATTGAATTATTACCGAATTCTCTTTATTATTCTTGCCCTAATGTCTTAGTGACAGAACCTTTAATTCCAAAGTAACCCCTAATTCCTTAGTAGATTTAAGATTAGAATTAAGCATTACCGTATAGAAATTCTCTTGTAAATTATTGCTTTGCAACTAATTTAATTGGTTTCATGACCTGCATCTATCCCTAGACTACAAATTCATGAATTTCTCATCTCAAGCATTCGTAAAGTCCACTTCCGTTTCAAAATACAAATCGTAGAACATTTTAATGTTGATCAAACAATAAAAAGCATTAAGCACAGAGATGAGAAAAATAATTCAATAAACTCATTCATATAACTAGAAATCAAATCAGAAAAATAAGGGTTTCATCTGGTTACACTCATCCCTAACAAATAGGGTTTAGTTACTCATGACAGAGATACAAAAGATAAGGATTAAAGAAGAATTACAAGAATGATTCATGGATGATTCTTGATAAAACTGCTTCAATGGCGTTAGAAACGGCCGTCTTTGAGTTTCTATGCTAGGGCACAAGTCTCCCAAGTTCCCCAGAGTCAAAAAGATCCAAAAAACAGTAAAAAATTGCATTTTTATGATTGCTGATGCGCGTCACGCGCCCCAGGCGCGCAGGGCGCGCCCCAGGCGCGCGTTGGCAGTACTAAACAGCGGGAAATGCGCTCCAGGCGCGCAGGGCCCGCTCCAGGCGCGCAGGGCGCGCTCCAGGCGCACAACATCTGCTGTCTGACGTATTTTGCATTTTGCTCATCTTTCGAGTCTGAATTTGGTCCCGGTGTCTTCATGAAAGTTGTAGATATGGATCTTAGATTTCATTAGCACTTGGATTGACTCCAATTGGACATCTAGAACTCCAGATATGGCTGAAATACTCCATATAGGTCATGTTGATTTCTCACCAAAATTCAGCACTGCACTAAAACAAAGTAACAACGCAAAACTACGAAAAATCTCTACTTAATTAAGAAAATAAGAACAAAAAAATTTCATGAAATCAAATAACTAAAATCAACAAAATATATTAAATAACTCATTAAATTAACTAATGATTAAAGATAAATAAGACTAAAATCAATAAAAATTATGCATATGATGAAGAGTCATCAACTTCTCTCTTCCTATAGTAAAAAAGAAAAACATTCATGATTTTTATTCACTTTCTAGCGATAGCATTGAGAATATGGCGAAATTAAATTGGCAAAATCCTTTACATGAAGAAGGACCATATTTTTCCTATATTAGACTCTGGTAGTATTATTGGAATTATTTGCCTTTACCAATTTGATGGAAAAGTTGTATTATTGAACCCAACAATCGCGGAATACAAGATCATTTCTATAAGCCCTCTTTCTATATCAATCTATCACAAGATTCTTATACGAATTTGTCAAGTAGTAGTATATAAGATTATCATATCCACATATATTAATTTAACAACTATCAAATTAATCAAGATTTTATATTATTTAGACTAATGAAAAATATCATTGGTTAGCGACAATAAAAATGTAACGATAACATAAAAGTTATAACGAAAGTATATAACGACACAACTTTGAATTAATAGAAAGTAAACCTAGGGTCATAGTTTCACTTGTAATATAAATACCCAAGTCCTAGTCTTATATGAATTTTTATTTATTTTCTCAATTATCAATCCCCTTTTTAAAACTATTAACAAAGATTCGTCATTCAATGTAATATTATTTTCCCTAAATTAATTCTTTGATTGATCATACAAAATATATAATTAAGAGAAAATATAAAGAACCACGAGGTTGAGTGATTGAAAGATTAGTATCTATATTTCATCATACAAGAATCCTAATCTCAATAGATCTTGTAGTTGGTCATTAGTCAATTGATTGATTAAGGCATGCAAAGGTTGGCCATCCTAAACATGTAAAATAAAATAATAGAATAATTTAATTGAGATAAACAACAAAATTCTAAAATAAAACTAGAATTTAAAACTTAGACAAAGTTAAAAGGTGTCTTAGTCACAAGATTCACCACAACCTAGAAGAGAGCTTAGTTACTCATTGACATATAGAAAATAAAGTAAAGAATAGAAGTGTTCATCAATTAAAGGGCAAACAATAAAATTCTTAAAGAGTATGAATTTATTTACTCTAAAATTTGAGACACTTAACTCTAGCTCCAAACACTCCAAGATTTCAAATTTCTTTCTTCTAATTTTCTCTTTCTCTAATTTTTACGCTTCTCCAAATTTGATTCTATTTTAGTGTTTGGCTCATCTCCTTTTATGTTTCTATTTTCTCCTCTTTATGATAGCAAGAAGATCCTCCAACAACCTCCTCTTTGGAAACAACATTTCCTCTTCCTTTGGTAACAACCTTCCCCCTTTCTTTGGCAACATTTTGTGATCTTCAATCTTTGAAGTGTGCAATAAATCTCCTTCTAGTACTCATAAGTTGGAATATTAAATTTGATATTTTTTTTGCACTAAAATTTAGTAGATTTGACCAATTTGAATTATTTTATCATCTCATTATCAATTATGCAAATATCATAAATAAATGAATAAATAAGAAGAAATTGAAATCAAAAGATAAAATGTAAGGTAAATACCCTCTTAAAATCCTATAAAAAATAGGTTTATCAACTCCTCCTCACTGAACATTTGCTTGTCCTCATGTGAAGTCTAATTCTAAGACAAAGTTTGAAGGATAAAGACCATAATTATTGAATTTTTTATTTTGAGCAAACATCTTTTTGAATTGTTTAGACTAAATCAAACACTTTATATACTAACCCAACTAAGTAAAATAAATTCCAATTTAAAGTGTGTGTGGTTAACCACATTGCTTCTTAGCATTCAATGCCTTGAGACTTTCTTGAATCAATTCATTTAATCTGTTTTATTCATAAAGTTTCATCATTCTTCAACCAATTTATTTAATCCTTCTTATTCACAAAGTTTCATCCTTATCACATAACACAAAGGTTTATTTTTCTCAAATACTAGGGACATTTTTCTTTGATTTAACTAGACAACTCATCCTTTTATTCATGATATTTTTTCTTTTCTTTTTAATTTAATATCATTCCACCTTTGGCTTGACTATTAGTGCAAGTAATCCGCAGGTTACTTAGTGAAACAAAAATTTATTTAAAGATTTAGTTTACTTCAAATTAGGCTTAACTATTTCAATTTTGGTTCATCTCAAGACACCTCAATTTATTCACAATAGGAAATTCTTATGTTAAAACTAAGGAACCTTTTTATCTAGCACACATAATTTCAAAGTATCAATTTAACCCTAATAATTTGTTCATCATTAGGTCTTGCTCAAAAATAAAACGCAATAATGGCTTATAGGATAAACATCAAACACATAATTTAAGTAAAATAAACCAACAAATATGTCATCACAAAAACTACAAGAGGTCAAGCATCAAAATGCATTTCTCCCCCACACTAGTAATAAGCAGGGTCCTCGAGACATAATATTATTTTAGATTAAATGAATAAATAAATGAGAGAAAGTAAAAGTGACTTCCCTGAAAGAGCTTGTAGTTGGAGCTTTGGTTTGCTAAAATAAAAATTAAATACATATTGCCTCCTACGAAGCGCTTGTTTAACATCTCGAGCCTGACGGTAGTTTGAGAATTAATCAAGTGGCTCTCCAAGGAAAATTTTACCTTTAAAGCATTGCTCTTGCTTAACTCTCTAATAACACGTTTCATATTATTTTTCCTTTTTCTTAATGGTGAATGAGTTTTAGAAGATAGTAAAATTCTAATTTCATCTTCACCCACCATTATGATAGGGTTCTACAAAATAAGACATTTTTCCAAAGAGTCTTGCATCTTAGAGTCACTAAAATCCTTAGTAACAACTACATTATCAAAATATGAATAAATAATATGAGAGAAATTTAAAGCTTTAAAAACATCTTCTTTCTTACCAAAACTAATAAAATTAATAACAACTAAATAAATAAATATTTTTTTATTTGCTTCTTAATAAAGTGCAAAAAAAAAAAAATAGAAATGATAATAATAACAAAGAAAAAAGACATATTAAAAAAAATTAAATATATTAATAATAGTAACAACGAAAATTTCACAAACATTTTTTAATAAAATAATTAAAATTAAACTATAAAAAAATGTATAGAGTAATAAAAAAAATTCACTTAATATTATTAAATTAATCTCCAGCAACAGCGCCAAAAACCACAAATTTATGCAAGTGTACGACTTTACAAAGTAGTAGTATATAAGGTTGTCGTATCCTTATAGATTAATTTAGCAACTATCAAATTAATCAATATTTTATAGGCTAAATATCACCGATGGTCCCTTAACTTAATTTCAGTTCACGTTTTAGTTATTTATTTATTTTTTCTCCCGATTTGGTCCTTTATTTTAATTTTAAGTGACAATTTGATCTTTTATGTTTTAAAATGTTAACAATGTTATCCTTTTTTGTTACAAAAATTCAAAAAATCATCAAAATTTTCAAACAACACCCCATAAATTTAGTTATATTATTTAATATAAAATAAACTTCCTCAAATTTGTAGCTCAAATCTTCAAATAAACTCATATTTATTATTCTTTATTTGATGTTGTTAGAGAAGAAATTATGAGTTTATTTGAAGATTTAAGTTATAAATTTGATGAAATTGCATTATATTGCGGATGATAATTAATTTTATGGGTTTTGTTTGAAATTTTTTATGAATTTTTTGAAATTTTGTAAACAATTAGGATAACTTTGTTGACATTTTAAAACATAAAAGATCAAATTGTCACTTAAAATTAAAATAAAGGACCAAATCAGGAAAAAAAAAAGATAAATGACTGAAATGTTAATTGAAATTAAATTAAGGGACCACGAGTGATATTTAGCCTATTTTATATGACTAATAAAAAATATCATTGGTTTGCGACAACAAAAACGTAAGGATAGCATAAAAATTATAATGAAAGTATATAAGAACACAACTTTGAATTAATAGAAAGTAAACCTAGGATCATGATTTCACTTGTAATATCAATATCTCA
>JBBPBT010001444.1:2890691-2907409 GCA_037974875.1 Cicer bijugum
TATATTAATTTAAAATTGTTATATTATATTTATTTAATTATATTATATTTTTAATTTAAATTTTAAATTGTTATATTATAATTATAATTTAATTTATACTTTGTGGCCAATTTTACATAATATTTATTTTAATTTTAATATTTAATTTTAATTTTATTTAAATTTTAATTTATTTGTAATCTAAAGTAATCTTTAATTATAATTATAATTTAAATTTTTTATTTTAAATTTTTAATTATATTAAGATTAGTTTATTTTATATTAAATTTAATTTATAATGATATTATATTTTAAATTTAATTTAAATTTTAATTTAATTATAATTTAAATTTAAATTTAAATTTTAATATTATATTTATATTAATTTATTATATATAATATTATAATAAACTATTAATTTTGAATTTAAAAATTAGTTTTTTAAATACGTAATATTTTGTGACAGCCTAAACCCTCACAAAATATATATTTTTTAATCAGCATGGTATTTGTGGCGTCCTAAACCCTCACAAAGGAGGGAGTTTGTGGCGGCCTGGAACTCACAAAGGCTCAATTTTAAAAAATTAGTCTGTCTTTTGTGGCGGCCTATGCCCTCACAAAGACAGCCATCACAGATGCAACATTTTGTGGTTGTAAAGGCCTTCACAAATGCCAACCTGGTTTTCACACTTTGTGGTTGCAAAAGCCCTTACAAAACTTTGTGACCAGCTTATTTATGGTTGTCAAAAGCCCTCATAAAATCAAACTTTGTGGCTGTTATTGCCCTTTGTGAGGGCTTTTGGCCCTCACAAAATCCTTCTTTTCTTGTAGTGAACCTATCAGAAGATTCTTGTTAAACCTCGTGGATTTGGTTGCAACCAAGTTCGAGATGATTATAAATTGACTAGAAACATATATTATCTTCCATTGATCATGAATATTATTGTATTTCTAGAGATCTATAGCCTTCAAAGATAGGAGGATACTAGATTTAGACGTCTCTATTTTTCAAGTATTGTGTAGTATTGCTGGTGAACGAATTTACATGAATGGAACATGTCATTGGTGACATCTAAGTGTAACTCATAATAGGACTTGACATCATTTCACTTAGACAATGAGGTACTTGTTCAACATCCATTCTTTTAAACATAACCCCATGCATGTATTCATGGCAAATACACTTAGCAATGTTAAACGGATCCAATGCTTTGATCTTATGAATTTTTAGTACAACTAATTTTAACATATCAATTTTATGTGAAGTTGGTGTAAAAGAATCATGGACTAAATTTTTCACTATGGGACCATTGTCTCACCTTATGCAGCTACCTATTGGAGTAGGTAAGAAGGGTGACATATTTTTCTGAAAAACAAAATGATGAAATATTTTATTTAAGTTTAAGTCATTCGAAGGTTGAGGAACTTGGTTTGAAATGTGAGAATGCTAATATATTATTTTATAAGAAAAATATTCTCCAATTGAAGAAATAAATCATTTGATTTTTATCCAAGAGATATATATAATTGGTTATTAGGATGATACACTCTTTTTACTTTACTATATGATCTCTAGTGTTACATTAAAATGGCTTATATTTGGAGAAATTTATAATACAATAAGAAAACTTATTTTTTCTATGAACTTCAATGTGTGTTTCTTGAAATATCGGTTATACTGTTCAATTTTGTGCTTTAATTTTTTTTATTTATTTATTATGAATCAATTAATTTGGCTTGTTTCGAACTTTCTTATTTTATATTAGGAATGGATTTATTAGGCGTGCTTCGAACTTTCTTGTTTTATGTTATGAATCAATTAATTAGGCGTGTATTGATTAATTATAAATACTTTTCAATTAAGCTAAACAATAATCGATTGTAGTATTGATTATAAATTAATTTAAATTTGAAAATAAAAAATCAAGCATAAGTAGAGTGAACTTTGTCCTACTTTACCATCTCATTGTCCAATTTTTTTGACCTCACACATACATTGACGCTTGATTCAACTTAACTTGAATCCGTATGTTTTCTTCACTCACTTCTTGGTTTGATCACCAAACTCCTTGCTTACCAAATTACAATTCGAGAAGATATGGAAAAATCTACAAGTGTGACAAGTGAAAAGGTTAAGAACTACATACCTGATGATCTTGCATTTTGCATTCTATCTAAATTGTCTATAAAATCTTTAAAGCGGTTTGGATGTATACACAAGTCATGGGCCCTCTTATTTGAAAATAATCATTTCATGTACATATTCCGCAACAATTTCATATCAAATCATCGTGCTTACTATGATGATACGTCTCTCATCCTACGATCAAAAACTCATGATTTTTATTCACGATTAAAAACTAATGATTTTTATTCACTTTCTGGTGATAGCATTGAGAATTTGGAGAAATTAAATTGGAAATATCCTTTTTCAGAGGGACCTTATTTTTGTGCATTGGACTCTGGTAGTATTACTGGAATTATTTGCTTTTACAATTTTGATGGAAAAGTTGTATTATGGAACCCAGCAACTGAGGAATACAAGATCGTTCCTACAAGCCCTCGTTCTGTGTTGCCCTATCATCATATTCGTGTTAAAACTCATGGATTTGGTTACGACGAAGTTAGAGATGATTATAAGTTGATTAGACACATATCCTATAGTTCATTTGATTACAATGATCTTGCATATTATGGTATTTCATATAGTGATGTGCCAGAAGATTTATCAGACGAACCATGTTGGGAGATCTATAGCCTTCGAAGTAACTCTTGGAGGAAACTTGATTTAGATGTCTCTGTTAATCAAATATTGTGTTGGGATGTTGGCGAACGAGTTTACATGAATGGAATATGTCATTGGTGGCATGTAAGTGAACCTCCAAATTATACAAACTTGGCATCATTTAACTTGGGCAACGAGGTACTTGTTAAAACACCCATTCTCTTAAACATAGCTTCTGACGTGGATCCATGGCGGATACACTTAGCGACGTTAAACGGATCCATTGCTTTGATCTCATGGATTTTTGGTACAACTAATTTTAACATATCAATTTTATGTGAAGTTGGAGTGAAAGAATCATGGACTAATCTTTTTACTATTGAACTATGTTGCTTTTTGTGGCCTATTGGAGTAGGTAAGAAGGGTGAAATAATTTTCAAAAATTTGAAAGATAAAATAGTTTTGATTTTTAACCCAGAGATTTATAGATTTAAGTTATTATGATGTTACACTATTTTTACTTTACTATATGATCTCTAGTTTTATATTAAAATAACTTATATTTGGAGAAATTTATAATACAATGAGAAAATATATTTTTCTTTGAACTTCAATGTAAGTTACTTGAAATATCGGTAACCCTGTTCAATTTTTTTTCTTTCTTTTATATTATGAATCAATAAATGAGGTATGTTTTGAGCTCTCTTGTTATATATTATGATTCAATCAATAGGCATGCATGTTTCAATCTTTCTTGTTTTATATTATGAATAATTTAATTAGGCGTGTTTCAAGTTTGATGGGTTAATAATTAAACTTTTATATTTTAGAGTTCTAACCATTTGTTAAAATAAGAACACAAATAAATCAAGTAAGAATGAAAGAGAAACATAACTATTTTGGCAAACTTAAGTATTTCAAATTTTAACTATTTTGGCAAACTAATTTTAAGTTTTATGAATTTGAAATACAAACTAATCTATAAATTGATTTTAACTATTTTGGCAAACTAATTTTAAGTTACATGAATTTGAAATACAAACTAATCAAATAAGAATGAAAAAGAAACATAACTGTTTATGAATTTGTTTCACTAAGTCTTTTTATTATTTCTCGAATTGTGTAAGGCTACAATGGACAACAATATTTTTCCTCAAGATATTTAATACTGATATATTTAGGGATGACAATTAGATCCAAACCAAAAATAATTAGAGATACTTAGGGACAATTAGATCCAGACCAATTAATACCAGTATATTTAGGGATACTTGCAAAAATAATTTGGTAAATCTCACAATTACATCATGTATTCTTAGAGCCTTATTTAACTTTATCACCTCTAGTTAAATTGCAAAAACTTTTATGAACCTTAAATCCTAAATCGTAAACCTAAATTCCAAAGACAACCATTTTCCTGCAAAAAAACCATAAGTTATATGATAGGATTACAGGCAACCGTGACAGAGGCAACTAGAGATAACCATTATCAGATAGTGACAACTTTTGATTTACTACCTCTTGTATTCAATTCCATTTTATTCTTCATTCCATTTGTATTGCTATATTTCTATCTTCCATTTCTTCTTATTTTCATAAACTTCTCTCTTATTCATGTTTTCTCTTTATTTATTTTGTAGTATTTTTTATTTTTATTTTTTTTGATTTCAAAGTTGCTACTAATAAATCAAATCAAGTCTATATGGAGAACTTTTATTGAAGGTGAAAATTTAACATAGAATGCACGTCCAAAAGTAAATATCCTTCAATCCATGGTGTATGATATGGAATTTGAAAAGAGATGTAGAGCACAAAGTTTGTGGTGTGGATACATGTGAGTATATAAATAGTCAAATACATGGAAGTGCAACTTTAAGTTTGAAGAACCATTGGAGGCTGAGTAAATTTTTGCAAAGCAAGAAGATTCATCATTGAAGGAGTAACAGTCATAAACCAGAGGTAACCAGGGACAACTAGGAATCAGAAGCAAATAGAACCAGAGACAAACAAAACTTGAGTCAAACTGGCTAAAAACTATCACATAACTTTTAAGACGAAGTCCACATAATATTTAACCTGCTTTATGAATATACAAATAAACCAGAATAAGACTGTCGTAACCTACTTTGATTGTATTTATTGTTTAATTATAAATTAAAATAAAATTAGAGGCAAGTTTGGTGTTATTAACGCCATTTAAAACAAAATCATTTATGCGAGTCTAAATATATTGTAGCCTTCAATTTACATCTAAATTCTGAAGCTTCAAATCTCTAAGTTATTTTTATTGTCATAGTTCATCATTAGTCTTCCACTTTAACCATTATGCTTATAAAAATTAGTTTAGAAAAACTGATAAGAAAAAATAATAAGTTACATGTTAACTAATGCAATGTCACTAACAAATTGTTTTTTCAAATCATTAACAACTTTAAATATTCCAAATTATGTATTGGGCTTAAAAGTGTGGTATCAGTCATGTTGTTGAGGAATATAAATCAAGCTGATGGATTATGCAATGAAACTAAGAACCAGAAACAACTAGGAACCAAATGCAAACTGGAACCAGAGGCAATTGTGACATAATTCATCGCAATTGTAACTTCCTATGCTTTGAGAAGATAAAGAGATTACTACCATTAATTAAACAACTCTAACTTCCAATGCTTTCAATAAAAATGAAATATTGTCATGACCCAATTTAATTTAGTCACACATCTAGTATTTTTAAAAAATCATTGGGCCACTACCATAGTTTCCAAATTTTTTCAAAAAACCAACGATCTATACATTATTAGTGCATACATTGTTCCCAATAGTCTTTTTCAATCAAGTTGATTTTCTGCTTATAGTTTTAATGTTATTAAAAGTATTTTATGAGAATAATAAATTTGGATTAATGGCTTTATTAAGTATGCATAAATTAAAATAGGAAAATAGAAGGAAACAACCCGAGGATACCACTAGAGGATACTGCTGGAGGAAGTCACTAGTGGAAATGACCAGAGGAAGTAAAATGGTAAGAGAAAACGAAATAAAATTAGTCAACGAAATCCTCATAATCGAACAAATGCATGCTCTAGAAAAGAACGCACATATGCCTTTGATAGCGAGTTTCTGGTAAATCAATGTGCCTCTGAAGAATTTTGTGCCCCTGAAGATTCACACAACTTTGCATCTACCTATAGCTAAAATTATTCAAGCAACACAACATATGAATCCAACAATCAAATAAATGATTATGTGAAAAAAATTTCAACGACTCTGATTGAAGGTCAAAGGTTCTAATATATTGAGAAACATAATGGATTGTACTAATCCGTATCCTTACTTTTGACAGTCCAAAAACAAGCACAAATTTGTTCCCGTCCAAATCCAATCAAGCATATGAAAGAAGACTCAAGTGAATCAATTTGCAAACGTAATCTGAACAAATGTGCACAATATCTTTCTAGAAGAATTGCTAAGATCAGATTGGGAAATAAAGATTGTCCAATAGTCAAATTATCAAGATCATATCAATTATAATTATATATGGAAGAAATCTTTGTTGACCAAGGTGAATTTCATTCAGAAACTCAACAATAAATTCACGAACTCAAATTTCATATATAAATAGTGGATCAAGGTTGAAGAAGAGTATAACAACATGAACAACAAACTCAAAAAATCCTAAAAACCAAAGTTATTCATAAAAACCTTAAGAGCTCAAACTTTCTAAGTATTCAATGTTTAAGTTCTAACCAAACACTCGTTCAACGTAAAATATTATAAGCGTTATAGTGTGAGAAATCATTGTATCAAATCTGCTTAGTAAAAGTAAAACTAAACTAGATTCCAAATCATTGTAACCGAGCCTAATAGTGGCTTTAGTGTGCCTCTAACAATTTATGGATCTCAGGTTGTGTTGAGAAGAATTGACTTGTAGGGTCAAGTGGGTAGTTTGCCTCTAACAATTTGTAGGTGTCAGGTTGTGTAGAGAAGACTTGACTTGTAGGGTCAATGTGCAGTTTTCCTTAAAAAATATGTAGGCTCAGGTTGTTTTGAGAAGATTGACTTATAGCATCATACTCTATTGTATATCGAAGTTTTGGATTAGTGAAGAAATCCTTTTGCGTCAAGGGACTTGACATAACTACTAAGTTGATGGTGAACCAAGATTAAATTTTGTGTGTTACTTTTTTACTTCTGCCCAATTTGGATATTGTTGCTTATAATTTGTATAAATAGTTACGTCACTAAACCAGAATCAAAGTTAGAATTAAGGAAATAGTTTTAAAATTGGACAAAAACAATTCAACCCCTTCTCGTGTTTGTGCACCTTCAAAGACATAGTGTACTCTTCAATCCATAAGATTCTTCCATGGATTCAAATGTATACTAATCAATATCAGTTATTTAATGTTGAGCATTTCAAATAAGTAGGAAAATTGGGGGCCACAACTATACATATTAGAACAAGGGATATAGTTATAAAAGAAGCTACATTTGTGTTAGCTCAGGGTTGAATTCACTTTCAGCTTGGTGTAAATGCGACTCTAAGTATATTGTACTCTTCAAGTTATATCTAAATTGTGAAGCTTCCAATCTATAAGTTATTTTTATTGTCATAGTCCATCATTAGTCTTCCACATTAACCATAAAGCTCATAAAATTTAACTCAAGAAAACTGATAAGACAAATAAATTACATGTTAACTAATGTAGCCTCACTAACATTTTAGCACAATTATTTGTTTTGACTTTAAACATGGACGACAACCACAAAATAGAGGCAAACCAGAACCAGAGGCAAACACAGACTAGAGGAAAAAACGGACCTAAGGCAATCAAAACCAGAGACAACCAAAAAATCAGAGGCATCTAGATGCAAACAAAAACTAGAGACAACCCGAAACCAGTGCAACCAGGAACCAAAGTTGATCTTATCCTTCCTCTATATTTTTTAGAATACACATGTTGGACATATTTGGTTCCCAATGAATGATATAAATGATTAAGTAAAGCTCATAAATAAAAATGATTTAACAACTCATTGGAACTTAAAATGTAATCATATGTCTACAACACATGGGAGACATTTTTGGTTCCCAATGACATGTTGTTCAAAGAGACAACATTAAAGAAACACAAAGTTGAAAAAAAAAAATACAAACTTGATGCTTTTATAGAAGATTTGGAGTGAATGTTATTTTAAAATAATATAATACATTTTATAGTGTTATTTTTGTGATTTTAATATATTTCATTTTCTATTTACAATTTTTATCTCTGAAACGTAAGCATCATTTGTTTCTTATAAGGAGTGTTTATGTCGAGTATAATCATCAGTTCCTTGAAAATCATACTGATAGTGGACATATCATTCTTATCATGCAATTAGGAAAATTAAAGAGAATGAATGGTAATTAGTATATATTAGTATATATAATATATCTTTGTCGATGATTCTATCTACTCTATAATATATGACCTATTGTTGATTAATGGTAAAAACAGGCACAACAAGAATATGAAGTGCTTTTTTTGGTACAAAGCTATTGTTGAATGTTGACATCGATGAAGTTAAAGATCATATAATATATTTTTCTAACAATTTTTGATGAATTGTTTTATAATAGATTGACAAGCAATGAAGTGTCACTTGTTGGAATAATGAACTATGATAAGCACAGTCCAGACGCAACAAAACAGGAAATCAGAGGAAGAAGAAATTGAGATGAAATTCTAATTTTTATTTTTTTTTCATTTATGCTACAAAGCTGTGTTTTATATGAGTTACAAAATTACTTTTGAAGCAAGTTATCTACAACAATAACTAACTAACTAATTTGTAACTAACTCTTAATTAGTTTGCAACATAACAGTTTATGAATTACATTTCAACACTTCCCCTTAATTCATAGATGTTGAACATTTATAACACCAAACTTCTTCCTCAAAAACTCAAATCGGTCAAGTTTTAAAAGCCTTTGTAAAACCATCCGCTAACTGCACTTCAGTTGGGCAATATTGTGCTTCAATCATTCCATTGTTCACCTGCTCCCTAATGAAATGGAACCTTGTATCGATATGTTTACTTCTGCCATGTGAGATCAGGTTCTTTGCAAGGCTAATGGCTGACTTGTTATCAATTTTTAGTATCAAAGGCTTCATCACTTCACACCTTAGTTCCTTCATTACTACATCCAACCATACTGCTTCACAGGTTGCAAATGTTCCTGCAATATATTATGTCTCACACGATGATAGTGCAGTCACTGGTTGCTTCTTCGTACACCATGATATGGCTACTTCATTGAATTTAAAACACAACCAGATGTACTCCTTCTATCTGTGATGTCTCCACACCAATCACTGTTTGAGTATCCAATGAGTTCACTTCTTTCACCTTTGCTTCCATTCGGGAATAGCAGACCAAACTCCTTTGGGCCTTTTATATACCTAAGTATCTTTTTAGCAGCTATCAAATGAGTCTTCCTTGGATCATGCATGAATCTGCTAATCACACTTACTGAGTAGCAGATGTCAAGCCGGCTATTGCATAGATACCCCAGTGAGCCAACCATTTGTCTTGTGTTGGATTAATTCTTTCTTCCTCACTGCACTCATCAATTTTTGAATTTGTTTCTGATGGATTTGAAACTGAATTGCAACTATTCATTTAAAATTTCTCAAGCAGCTCACCTATATACTGTTGCTGGTGCATAACCATTCCTATCTTTATCTTCATAAACTCCATGCCTAAGAAGAACGAAAGCTCACCTAGATCAGTCATTTCGAATTCAGACTTCAGCTTGTTTTTCACCTGTTCAATCTTTGATGTTTTGCTTCTAGTAATGAGCAAATCGTCCACATATAGGTAGATTATCATGGCTTCTTCTTCACTTGAATTTTGCACATAGACTCCAAACTCTGCTGAAAATTTTTTGAAGCCTATCTGAATCAAAAATTGATCAATCCTCTTGTTCCAGACTCTAGGGGCCTGCTTCAAGCCATACAAAGCCTTATGGAGTCTATATCCATATTTTCCTTGCCTTGTATTTCAAAACCAGGAGGCTATGACAAAAACACAACCTCTTCAAGTGGACCATTTAAAAAGGCTGGTTTTACATCTAAGTGGTAGAGTGACCACCTTCTTTTGCAAGCTAGAGCTACTACTAGTCTTACAGTTTCAAGCCTTGCAACTGGAGCAAACACTTCATTGTAATCAATACCATGTTTTTGTAAGAAACCTCTGGCCACCAACCTGGCCTTGTGCTTTAAAATTTTTCCATCAGGATTTAATTTTAGTTTGAAGATCCACTTCACATCAATTTTCTTTTTCTGATCTGGCAGATTTACTAGCTCTCAGGTGTGATTTTTCTCAACTGATTGGAGTTCTTCCATCATAGCTTTCTTCCATACCTCTATCTTTAGTGCCTCTTTATAATTGAGAGGTTCAGCATCTGCTAATAATGCAAAGTGAGTGATATCACCTTCATCATTTACTGCATTATCATAAATCAATTCACAATCATTAAGCCTGTTTGGAGCTTGTCTGATTCTTTGAGGTCTCACAATTGCTTCCACTTCTTCTTGTTCATCTACATCATTATTGATTACTTCTGCATTATTTGATTCATCACTTGAGTCAGGATAAACACAACTTTGCTGATTTTCTCTGCTATATACTGGTTCATCTTCCCATTTCCATTTCTCAGCCTCATTCACAATCACATCCCTACTAACATGTACCTTTTGAGTTATAGGTTTATATAGCTTATAGGCGCCTGTAGGATGATAGCCTATAAGTATCATGATTTCACTCTTATCCTCCAGCTTGCTTCTCCTAACATCTGGTACATGTTTATAGAACAAGGAACCAAAAACTTTGAAATGCTTCACACTAGGCTTCCTTCCACACCATGCTTCCTATGGTACCTTCGAATTTAGCTTCTTTGTAGGACATTTATTCAGTATGTATGTAGCTGTAGTGACTGTTTCTCCCCAAAACTTGTGTGGTAAGTTCTTTTGCTTGATCATACGTCTTGCCATATTTAGTAGGGTCATGTTCCTTCTCTCAGCAAGTCCATTATACTGAGGTGTATATGGAGTTGTCACTTCATGCGCAGTGCCTTGATTGACACATAAATCTTCAAATTCTTTTGAGGTGTACTCTCCTCCACCATCTGTTCTCAAGATTTTATTGGATTTGTCACTTTCTTTTTCTATTAAGACTTTGAATTTCTTGAAAACCTCTAAAGCCTCACTCTTAACCTTGATTGTATATAGCCATATCATTCTTGTACATTCATCCACAAATGTGATAAAGTATTTGCTTCCCCCCAATGAAGATACTTCAGAAGGACCACATATATCAGAGTAAACTACTTGCAGTGCTACACTGGCTCTTTTAGATGCTTCAAGACCAAATGCGCCTCTACTTTGCTTACTTTTCACACATACTTCACAAATGGCTTTTCTGCCATTCTGTTTTGGTAGGCCATACACCAGTCCTTTAGCATTCAAATCACTAAGACTTCTAAAATGTAAGTGACCATACCTCTTGTGCCATAAGTCTTCACTCCCTAAAATGTAAGTGACCATACCTCTTGTGCCATAAGCATTCAACATCTTCACTCCCTGCTGCAAATAGGCACATCATTCTTTCACTTGAGATGTTGCATCTGTATGTTCTATTCTTTGACATGTTTGATTTGAGCACAAAGTTCTTCTTTTCATCAAACAGCTTCAAGGCGTCACCATTCATAGTTACTGAGAATCCCTTCTTCACCAGTTGGCCAATGCTCATGAGATTACACTTCATCTCAGGAACATACATTACATCTTCAATAATGATTCTTTTGCCACCATTGCTTCTGATCACTATGTTTCCACTGCCTTCAGCCACAAGGTTTCTACTGTCAGCCAGCTTGATGCTTGTTTTCTTGCTAGTATCAAAGCTTGTCAACCACTCTCTATGTGATGTCATGTGGTTAGAGCATCCAGAGTCAAGAAACCACTCTTCATTGTTAATCTTCTCATCACTGGTAGTAGCCATCATCAACACTATGCTGGAATCATCTCAATGAGCCAAATTTGCTTCTTCATCACTCTTTTGATCTTTCTTGAACCAACATTCATCAAAAAAGTGCCCATGCTTCTCACAGTTGAAGCATTGTACCTTACTTTGTCAAATTCCCTTCTCTTGTTCAGACTTCTGCCAAAACCTCTTCTTGAAGAGTCAGCTTTGTCTTTAATCTTATTCTTTCCACTGTTGAACCAATTTGCTTTTCCTTTTCCCTTCTTCTTGAAATCTTTTTGATTTCCCTCCTTCTTGGAAGTTAGAACTTGAAATGCTTGTTGTACTGATCTTTCAGAACTTCTATCTAGCACCACCAGCTCATGTGCTTCCAGTGAATTTTGCAGCTCTTTAATTTTCATAGTTTTCACATCTTTTGCTTCTTGAATAGCTACAACTATGAAATCAAACTTTGGACTTAAAGATCTCATCACCTTTTCTACTACCATCTGATCTGTAATATTCTCCCCACAATTTCTCATATGGTTGACAATGGCTGTTAATTTTGAGAAGTAATCACTTACTTTTTGATCTTCTTCCTTCTGCATCATCTCATATTTTCTTCTATAGGATTGTAGCTTCACTTGCTTCACCTTTTCTCCACCAATGTGATAGTTTTCTAAGATGTCCCCTGCTTCTTTGGATCTTGTTGCGTTAGAAATCTTCTCAAAATGTTGATTGTCAACATTCTGTTGAATGTAGAACAAAGCTTTGCAGTCTTCTTCTTGGCTTCCTTGAATGCAGTCCTCTGTGCTTCAGTTGGATTCCCCATCAAATCTTCATAGCCATCATGCACAATTTCACTTACTTCTTGTGCTGCAAATAAAGATTTCATCAAGGCACTCCATCGAACCCAGTTCTTGCCATCAAGAACTAGAATATTTGATCCAAAACCATTGCTATTCATCTTGCCTATCCAGAATTTTATCACTCAGTGTTTCCTTTTATTGTTCCCCTCACTTTTCACTCGTGTTTCCC
Organism: Cicer bijugum; assembly: GCA_037974875.1. NCBI lineage: Eukaryota > Viridiplantae > Streptophyta > Magnoliopsida > Fabales > Fabaceae > Cicer > Cicer bijugum. Next base: position 2,903,437 of record JBBPBT010001444.1, read on the forward strand.
TTAGATTGAACCAAGCTCTAGATTCCAATTGTTGGAATAATGAATTGTGATAAGCACAGTCCAGGCGCAACAAAACAAGAAATCCAAGGAAGAAGAAATTGAGATGAAATTCTAGTTTTTTTTTTTTTTTTTTAAAGCTGTGTTTTATATGAGTTACAAAATTGCTTTTGAAGCAAGTTATCTATAACAATAACTAACTAACTAATTTGTAACTAACTCTTAATTAGTTTGCAACATAAGAGTTTATGAATTACATCTCATCATCACTCACCCAATCAATAACTTAGATGACTGATCACACCATTCTCACATTGATTTAGGATTTGCTTAAAACTCCTTTGATGACAATTTCAGATTTAATTGAAACTAACATTGTATGTCTTCTTCAATGTTCATATATCAGAGTTTGCTCCATGTTTTATGTAATATATATCTATATGTTAACAATGATTTATTTTGCCAGAATTGTTTTTGCGCTGTACTCGCTAAAGTCATTGAGATTGGCATGGACAATGGTTGGTGTTATAATTCGTGTAGGAAGTGTTTCAAAAAAGTTAACCATGTTGGAAATAATTTTTATTGTGATTACTGTGATAAGAAACAATCTGCAATAACTCGGTAAAAAAAATGATTTATTCCATCCTTTCTAAACGGACATTTCATTTCCAGAATTGTTTCATCTATTTTTTAATACTGTTATTTGTATTATTGATGTTACTGAACAGATTCATGCTTCATATTCAAGTTATATCTCAATAGTATGTTTGCATTCACATCTATGGGTGGCAAAATTCATGGAGAAATTAACAATGGACGGACAACTCCTATATAAATATTTGGATGAACTCGTTCGCTCTATATAAATATTTTATTTGCCTCTCTTTTCTTTAACGGTGTGTTTGGTTCAACTAAGAGGAGGAGAGGGGAGGGATTTTCATGGAAGGGAGGGTACTATAGACTGAAGGTGCAGGAAACATAAGAAAAAAAGGGGTTCGAAATTTGTCATTTATAAAAATTATTTTAGTTACTAAATCAAAAAGATATATATATATTTTTTTACCAAATCATTCAACTTATTATTGTAAAATAGTTAAAGTAAAATTAAGTTGAATTATAGAAAACGTAGATTAAAATGACAAAGAGAGTGAATGACCGTATTATTTTTATATTAGTTCACAATAGACTGTTCCTACCTCTAATACTCCCGTAACATAGAGATTTTTCCCTAGTATTGTCGAAGACTTAATCCAATATTTAAATAATAACACACAAATATTATTTAATCTACTTCTTCAGCCTTTGAGTATTTTTTTTATGTCTTTCTTGAAGGTGCAAATACGAGAAATGAGTTGAATTGTGTTTGACTAAGTTGAATTCTTTTTGCTAATTTATTAAAATTGGTTCGGGTTTGGTGACTTACTTAGAATAGAAGAAGTACCTATCAGATTAAGTGATCAGAGGAAGAAGTAATACAACAATTGCAAAATTAAAGTGACAAGAATTTATCATGGTTAACCACCAACATTGTAGCTACTTTCAGTCCCCTCACTTAGAAGAATTTAATGCACTAATACAAAACTTGAATTACACAACACTTGACCCTACAAGTCAGCCTTCTCAAAATAACTTGACACCTACAAACTTTTTGAGGAACACAAACACATTGATTCTACAAGCCAAGTCTTCTAAACACAACCTGAAAACCACATATTGTTGAAAACACACAACATTTTGACTCTACAAGTCAAGTCTTCTCAACACAATCTGAAAACCTACAGGTTGCTTGACGAACACAAAAGCCACAATTGGGCTGGGTTACAAAATTTTGAAACAAATTATTTTGTTTCTAACAAGTTGATTGTAATAATGACTCTCACACTATAAAACACTTAGAAAACATTTCTTTTAATCAAGCGTTTCTCTAGACCTTAACTGTATGAAGTCTAATAACTTAGGAAATTATGTGCATGTGAGATATCTTATTTTCTTCTTCTGCCTTGAGTATCTATTTATAAAATAGGTCAGAGTTTATCCTTTATCCTTGCAAAATCTGAATCATATATTTGCAAATAATAAATGTATCTTCTTGTGAGTGTTTCTTGTTGTAAGCAATTCTTGATCATATCTTATTGTAAATAATTTATATCTTCTTGTAGATAAATCTTGACCAGATCTCCTTGTAAATAATTCATATTATCTTGTGATAAATCTTGGTAAAAGCTTCTTGTAAATAATTTATATCATCTTATAAATAAATCTTGATCAACTCTTGTAAATAATTCATATCTTCTTGTGATAAATCTTGATTGAATCTTCTTGTAAATAATTCATATCTTCTTGTGATAAATCTTGATTGAATCTTCTTGTAAATAATTCATATCTTCTTGTAGATATATCTTGATCAAATATTCTTGTAAATAATTCATATCTTCTTGTGATAAACTTGATCAAATCCTCTTGTAAATGATTCATATCTTCTTGTGATAAATCATGATAAAATCTTCTTTTAAATAATTCATATCTTCTTGTTGATAAGATATTGATCAAATCATCTTGCAAATAATTTATATCTTCTCATAAAATACTTTTGTTAGCATCAAAGCTATAAATAGAAAACCAACTTGGTTCCAATATCTCCAAGTTATTACCGTTAGCACCCCTTTTCAACTTTTTGACAAGTTGTTTTTGAGGTTTATAAGTATTCTTACACTTCTTCAAGTAACATTTATGAATGAAAGAGTCGTCACTATTGGGTTGATTTACATCAGTTCCAATTTTTGTCTAAATTAACACAATATGTTTATAGGTTTCCTAACTCTAATTGAGAGGATATTACATTTCAAGCCATATATCAATTCAAATGTAAGAAACATTTGAATTGATTTATATCAATTCTAATAACTCTCTACTGAAATGATTTTACATTTATTATTTTCTTTGATGTGCTGAGTATACCAAAATTGTTGTAGATACATCTCTGGTAAATACGGTATTATCGTGTAGCCCGAACAAATATACCCTATAAACATCAACATAGAATTAAATCATGTTGTGGCGTCCTTATCGTAATTTTGCGTTTAAATAATATCAGTAGGTTCAAAGCATCCAACTTCACTCTGTAGTATGCAACATCCCCATATGTCATTTTAGGAGTCCATCGAAAAATCTATGGCAGTGAAAATGTAGGCTCAATCATACTCTACTTATAAATGTTAGAGAAATGTTCATAAATTCATGTTTGTAAATAATTAAATAAGCATTTTATCAAATAATAATAAAAAAAGTATAAAAAAATAATATAAAAGTACATGGAATAGAGATAAATATCCTTTGATTTGCTTCGTTGCAAGCATGGTACCATCTATAAGATAGTCATAAAACAACAAGAGCAGTTGGTCGACATGCCTATTTACCACAAATATAAAGGTTTTGAAAAAAGAACAAATATTTTGCAGATAGAAGGGTAAAATTTTTATAGCTAGTATGTTACACCCTATCAAATGAAGTGGGTATGCCCCCGTTGCACAGTCGAATCATCCTTCATGAAGTTTCTTAAAAAATACAGTTTTCAACCACTCAAAACCATATGAAGCACGTCTATTGACCTTAGTTTCATTCATAACTTCATCCTCGTCAACTCCCAATAATTCAACGACAACAACAATGGCCAAATCTTTATTCACATTAGCGGGAGGTGTGAAAAACTTTTCAAAACATGGTATGCCAAAAAAAATCCCTAACACAGTCAAGAATAATAGTCATTCACCAAATGACAGGTGAAATGAGTTAGTCTATGTGTGTCATCTCTCAACAAAAGAAGATATGAGATTATTGTCGATCATATGCAAACTACATTGTTATAGAGGATGCAACCAGATGTAGTAATCTATTGATCTATCTAAGTAGAGAATACATATCTGATATCAATTAGTTTATCTTATTTTTTTTTTTTTTTGCCATTTGAAATAGCTTT
>JBBPBT010001444.1:2907491-2918845 GCA_037974875.1 Cicer bijugum
CAATAAATCATAAAATTAGTTAGTTTACTATATATATATACTAAGCAATTCACTATTGAAGTAATTATTTAAAAAAAAAAAAACTTCAATTTTTCTTCTCTTTCTCAATTAGTACATTTTATCATGTGACACTATTCAGTAAATCAAATTTAACATTAATGAGTTCCTAACATCAATAAATCAGTAAATCTACAATTTCAAACAAATTGAGTTCCTAAAATCGGTCTGGTAATAAACTATACTATAACTATATTAAACTATATATACTATGTTATACTATACTATGTAATAAAATAAATTAATTTCTAACTTGTCTATTCCACACTCTAACTGCAATGTGGTGCTTATAATTCTTAAGGAGAAAATAAATGAAAGGACCTCTAGGAAATAGAGGTTGTTCATATTGCTGATGCTAATGCATGTTATCATGGTGCTACTCATGCTCATTTTGATCATGTTGTATATGATACTCATAGGCAAGATCATGTTGCTCTTCTTGCTAAAACTTAAGCTGAATATAATAATCCTCCTCTTATTGCATTTCTTCGTTCCTCTTTCTCTTCGAAATATAACTACCAAAAATTTTGTTCTCGATATTTTCGATTAGACAAATTCAAAAGAAAAAAAAAATTACTTTTTCAGAAGTTTTGGAATGTGGGAGTATGATCAAAATGTCTTAATTTGTTTGAATTTTTACTATTCACTTAAGGGTATTTTAGTAAGTAATGAGATAAAAATTATAAATGGGTATAAGTCCAATTGTTATGGGGTATAAAATCCAATTATCCCCAACAAATATTAATTGTCATTACCCTCATAGAATAACTAGTCGCGTGGAGTTCTATGTTGAGACACTAGTAAATTATGTGTTGGTGATTAAAAGTAAAACACTCTTCGAGACGAATGCTTCGTATTAATGATTTGTATGCTCTTCGACTAGTGAAATCTTATGCTTACTAGGTCCTTGACTATAAGATTTTCCGCTCATAAAAATGCTTTTAAAAGAGTTTTAAAAGTTTATCTCATAATTTCCAACCTTTCCAAGTAGGATTAAATAGCTCTACAAGTATTTGATTTTGGAGAGAAAATGGAAAAATAGAAAATACCTTCAATTGAGTCGAAGCGAGAGAGAGAGAGAGAGAGTCGAGCAAGAAAGAAGACCAAGAGAGATAAGTGAGAGAGTCGAGCAAGAGTGATGAACAAGAGTGTCGATGAACAAGAGACATGAGCGACAATTCTAAACAATGATTGAGAGAGAAGGAACGATAGAGGGATTTAGGTTTCTTTCATTTTTTTTTGTTCTGAGACAATGATCGAATGAGAGATGGAGGGATTTAGGCAAAAGCAATATTTTTAGGGAGGGGGAATTGAAGCTGGATAAGAAAGATGGGGTTAATATTTGATTTATTTATGTGTTGTTTCTTAAACCGCCCAGTATAACCCCGCAAGTTATCGTTTTTTGTAGTGGCAGTGTGCATGTCTAAAAATGAATGGATCAATTTAATTGAGCAAATGATGCATGTTTGTAGTTGTAGTTGGCTATTAGCTAGTTTCATCAAGCAACCAATTTTCATTGCACACCAATATATCACCAGTTCTAATACTCCTTTTGCAACCATTGAAATTAAAATTCTTACTACTACAATAATGGTGGCTTAATAAATAGGCGTTATTGTAATTTTTGTTAATGGCATAACTTACATAATTTGGAGATTTTTGTTCATGAGTATTTAACACTAACAAAAGGTTCTCTATTTTTTTTTTATCTCTATAGAAATAGGTTCCATGTTTATATGATCCAAGTTTTTTTTCCTTTGTAACTACAACAGAACATAACAGAGTGAGACAAAACACAAGAAGATAAGCAAACTTTTATTTGCTTAAAATTTTATATTTATCAAAATTACCTAACTAGTTTCTTTAAATGGAAGTTAACCTTCATTCATTATCTAGGATTTATATCAAAGACAAATAATAATTATTCAAAATATAATTAAAAAATAAAAATAAAAAATAAAATTTAACTTTGCATGAAATCGACTACCTATAAAGTAGAGTTTTGATATACCCTTGAAAATACAATACCCAATTCAAGAAGAACAAAATCAAAAAATTATATACAATTCCATAGTTCATCAAAACAACACACACATAAAAATTACAAATTGATTCAATTTTTCATCATTGACGGGAAAAGCAAAAATGACCTGTATAAAACATGGAAATTTTCTGGACTAGTCAAGGAACAAGTTCCATGAATTTTCCATTGCTCCAACCAGAAATCAATGTCACCTAAGATTGGAAACTTTTTAGCATCAATTTTTTTTTAGACTTTTTTATTGATTACCACTCTCTTTGAAGTTTAACAACAAATGTAAATTGATTCACAAGAATAAACGAAGTTAAATTTTATCATCATGTAAATATAATAATTAAAAAAAAAATCATTAATAAAGATAAACTTACACTTCTAAATTTGATTGTGGTTTTGCTATCTTGTCCAAAATAAGGCGGCTGAGAATCTTATGGACCATTATTAGATCGCCATAAATCATGAATTACAAATTTTGTAGGTCGAATGTTTTTCATGTTTCTGTCATGCAAAATGTTATTGACCATGTTTCTGCAAAATTAAAAAAGTGGAATTTATGAGATGGTGGTGGTGGTGATTGTGGAGACTTGTTGTTTTTAATTATTAGGATCAATTTTTTGTTTGAAGAATGGAGGGATAGGTAATGATGGTAGGGTGGTGAAGGGAAAAATGATGGTAGGATTGTTGGACAGAAGTATGCATGTACATGGTAAGGTGGTCCGTTTGATGAATGGTAGGGTGGTGGAGTGGAACAAAATAATTATTCACAACACAAATGATATTAAAATATTAAAAAAAAAAAAAATTAACCTTGTACTAAATCAACTATCTAGACAGTAGAATTTTGATATTACCCTTAAAAATACAATACCCGACTCAGAGACCTTAAACTTTAAGAAGACCAAATTGAAAAATTATATACAGTTCGAGGGTTCTCAAAAACAACACAGACATAAAAATTATAAATTGATTCAATTTTTCAATATTTAAGGGAAAAGCAAAAATGGCCCATATAAAAACAAGGAAATTTGTGGATCCCATAATTATACACAACACTAGTTATATTAAAATACTCTAAATATATTATAAGGAGATATGCAACACCATATTAGCTTTATTTATAAATTTTATTTATTACAACTCAAGGTTAATATACATATTTGTCAAACAATTAACAAAAGTATTTTTGGCAAACTTTGTAATTGTGATCAATACATTTCACTAAACATATTTTTATTTCATTTAAGCAGTAACCTTTTTCTTGAATTGGTTGTATATATTGAATTTATGGGTTGAAGTTAATTTTTTTTTTTTATGGCACTTGCAATGTTCGGACTCTTTATAGGTGTTGTACCACCATGTAAAATATTATCTGTTTGAAGGATATCCTTCGAATTACTTCCTAATCGATGATGGATTTGTAAGATTTGATGGACGTAATTTTATGGACTCATCAAGGAACAAGTTCCATGAATTTTCCATTGTTCCGACCAGAAATCAATGTCACGTAGGATTGAAAATTTTTTAGCTTCCATTTTTTTAGAATTTTTTGTAGATGGCCACTCCTTTTGAAGTTTAACAACAAATGTAAATTGATTGATTAAAAAAAATAAGTTAGTTTTTATCATCATATATAAATAATAATTATAAAAAAAGTCATTGACAAAGATAAACAAACATTTAAGTATTTGATTGTGGCTTCATTGTTTTGCCCACAATAACGCGGCAAAGAATCTAAAGGACCATCTTTAGATGGCCATAAACTATTAATTACAAATTTTGCGGGTCGATGATTTTTGCATGTTTCTATTATGCAAAATTTTGTTGGCTATGTTTCTGCCAAAGTAAAAAAGTCGAAGTTATGAGGTGATGGTGGAGTTTGTTGTTTTTAATTATTAGGATTGATTTATTGTTTAGAAGAATTAGAGATCAACAATGATGGTAAGGTGGTGGAGGAGAAAATGATGGTGGGATTGCTAAATAGATGTCTGCATGTAGGTGGTATGGTGGTTTGTTTGAGGAATAATAGGATGGTGGAAGAGAACAAAATAATTATACACAACACAAGTGATATTAGAATATTAAAAAAAAATAGAAAATTTTTAACCTCATACGAAATCAACTATCTATATAGTAGAATTTTATTATATCCTTGAAAACACATTACCTAGTTCAGGGACCTTAAACTTTAAAAAGAACAAAATCAAAAAATTATATACAATTCTAGAGTTCACCAAAACAACACAGACATAAAAATCACAAATTGATTTAATTTTTCATCATTTAAGGGCAAAGCAAAAATTGTCCATATAATAGAAATTTGCGGATCCCGTAATTATGCACAACAATAGTGATATTAAAATCTTTCAAATTTATTACAACAAGAGATGCAACACCATATTAGCTTTATTGATAAATTTCATTTATTATAACTCAAGGATAATATATATCTATTCGACAATTAAGAAAAGTTTTTTGATAGTTATTATAATTTTGATCCGCAATGTCCTAACTTTTTATAGGTGTCTTACCACCAAGTAAAATGTTCTGTGTGTGAGGGATATCCTTCAAATTACTTCCTAGTCAATGTTGGATTTGTAAGGTTAAGAGGAAGTGGTTTTTGGGACTCATCAAGGAATAAATTACACGAATTTTTCAATGCTCCGACCAGAAATCAGTGTCACTTAAGATTGGAAATTTTTTAGCATTAGCATTTTTAGACTTTATTATAGATGGCCACTCCCTCTGAAGTTTTACAACAAATTTAAATTGATTCATTAAAATAAAATAAAATTTATTTTTATCATCTTGTAAAAATAATAATTATAAAAAAATCATTGACAAAGAAAAACTTACACTTCCATATGTTTTTTGGGTCCGCTATCTTGCCAACAATAACACGGAAAAGAATCTAATGAACCATTGTTAGATGGCCATAAACCGTGAATTATAAATTTTGCCTGTCGATGGTTTTGCATGTTTCTGTCATGCAAAATACTGTTAGACATATTTCTGCCAAATTAAAAAAGTCGAAGTTATGAGGTGGTGGTAGAGACATGTTGTTTTAATTATTATGATTGATTTTTTTTTTATGAATGGAGGGATCAATAATGATAGTAGAGTGGTAGAGGAAAAAATGATGGTAGGATTGTTGGACAGAAGTCTCAATGTAAGTGGTATAGTAGTACAAAGAAAAATGATGGTGGGATTGTTGAACAAAATTTTGCATCTACGTGATATAGTAGTTCGTTTGAAGAATGGTAGGGTGGTGGAGGAGAACAAAATAATTATGCACAACACAAGTGATATTAAAATATTAAAAAAAAAAATAGAAAAATTTTAACCTTTGACGAAATCAAGTTTCTATAGAGTAGAATTTTGATATACCCTTGAAAATAAATACCTGATTTAGGGGCCTTAAACTTTAAGAAGAACAAAATCAAAAAATTATGTTCAATTCCAAAGTTCACCAAAACAACACAAACATAAAAATCATAAATTGATTCAATTTTTCATCATTTAAGGGAAAAGCAAAAATCATACATATAAAAACATAGAAATTTGCGGATTCAAAAATTATGCACAACACCGTTGATATTAAAATACTCCAAATAGATTATGAGAAAATATGCAACACCATATTAGTTTTAATTATAAATTTCATTTATTATAACTCAAGGATAACATATTTATATCGGGCAATTAACAAAAGTTTTTTCGACAATCTTTGTCATTGTGATCTATACCTTTCTCTAAACATATTCTTGTTTCATTGAAGTAGTAGCTTCTTCGTTGAATTAGTTGTACACATTGAATTTGCGTGTCGAACTTAATATATTTCTTTATGGTATTGGCAATGTCCTGACTCTTTATAGGTGTTGTACCACCAGATAAAATGTTCATTGTTTGTAGGATATCCTTCAAATCACTTCCTAGTCGATGATGGATTTGTAAGGTCAAGTGAAAGTATTTTTTGGGACACATCAAGGAATACAGTCTATGAATTTTCCAATGCTCCGACCTAAAATCAAAATCACCCAAGATTGGAAATTTTTTATATCTGTCAAACAATTAACCAAAGTATTTTTTTTATATATCTGTGAAACAATTAACCAAAGTATTTTTGAGAAACTTTGTAATTGTGATTTATACATTTCTCTAAATATATTCTTATTTTCTTTAAGCAATAACCTTTTTCTTGAATTGGTTGTATATATTGAATTTACAGGTCGAAGTGAATATATTTTTTTATGGCACTGGCAATGTTCGGACTCTTTATAAGTGTTGTACCACCAGGTAAAATGTTCTCTGTTTGAAGGATATCCTTCGAATTACTTCCTAGTCGATGATGGATTTGTAAGATCTGGTGGATGTAATTTTATGGCCTCGTCAAGGAACAAGTTCCATAAATTTTCTATTGTTCAGACCAGAAATCAATGTCACCTAGGATTGGAAACTTTTCAGCATCTATTTTTTTTTGAATTTTTTATAGATGGCCACTCCATCTGAAATTTAACAACAAATATAAATTGATTGATTAAAATAAAATGAAGTTAGTTTTTATCATCATATATAAATAATTGTTATAAAAAAAATCATTGACAAAGATAAACAAACACTTTAGTATTTAATTGTGGCTTCGCTGTTTTGTCCAGAATAATGCGATTGAGAATCTAATGGACCAACTACCTAAAGAGTAGAATTTTGATATACTCTTAAAAATACAACACCCAATTCATGGGCCTTAAACTTTAAGAAGAATAAAATCAAAATATTATATACAATTCCACAATTCACCAAAACAACACATACATAAATATCACAAATTGATTCAATTTTTCATCATTTAAGGGAAATACAAAAATCAACCATATAAAAACATATAAATATATGGAACTCATAATAATGTACAACACTACTGATATTAAAATATTTCAAATATATTATGAGGAGAGATACAACACCATATTAACTTTATTTATATATTTCATTTATTATAATTCAAGGATAATATATATCAATTAGACAATTAACAAAAGTTTTTTTTTGACAATCTTTGTAGTTGTGATCTATATCTTTCTCTAAACATATTTTTATTTCATTTAAGTAGTTGAATTGGTTGTACACATTGAATTTGCTGGTAGAAATTCATATATTTCTTTATGTCATTGACAATGTTCTGACTCTTTATTGGTGTTTTACTACCAAGTAAAATATCTTCTTTTGGCTTAATTGCAATTTTGGTCCCCCTATTTTAGCTGAATCGCGAAAGTAGTCCCCCCATTTTGTTTCTCCCCAGTTTTGGTCCCCAAGCATAATTTTAGTCCAAAACTTCATGAAATTTCATTTTTTTTTTACATTTATTTAAGTCACATCATGCCTCAAGATCTCATTTCGAACAATTGTACTTGAAATATATGATCATAAATTGTGTAATACGGCTTTAAAAAATAAAATTTCATCAAATTTTGGACCAAAATTCTGTTTGAGGGACCAAAACTGGAGAGAAACAAAATAGGAGGACTACTTTTGCGATTGAGCTAAAATAGGAGGACCAAAACTGCAATTAAGCCTTTTCTTTTTTAAGGATATCCTTCAAATTACTGCCTAGTTAGTGATGGATTTATAAGGTCGAGTAGAAGTAATTTTTGTGGACTCATCAAGAAACACACTCCATGAATTTTCCATTGCTCCGTTCAGAAATTATTGTCACCTAAGATTTGAAATTTTTTAGCATCAATATTTTTAGACTATTTTTATAGATGGTCACTCCCTCTGAAGTTTAACCACAAATATAAATTGATTCATTAAAATAAAGTGAAGTTTATTTTTATTATCAAGTAAAAATAATAATTATAAAAAAAATAATTGAATAATATAATACACTTCCATATTTGACAATCTTCCATATTTTTATCATCAAGTAAAAACTATGCAAAAAATGGTATTTTACAGCGCTTTTTTAAGTCATTTACAATGTTTTTTCAAAAAATTAAGCGCTCTAGTATTCAACGTTGTAAAAACATACAACTGCGCTCTTTAAAATAAAAAAGCACCGTAATCTGTTCTAAAAACGCACTGCTTGTTGTATTAGTTTTACAGCGCTTTTTAAAAAAAGCGTTGTAATAGGTGAATTACTTCATTTCAATTAGATCTCTTTCTGAGATTATATCAACAATCTCCTTCATAAATCGCAATATACATTTTGCGCAGTCTATGTTGTTAGTTTGATGAGAGCACTATAAAATTAAACATATAAGTCAATAAATATTTGTGCGTTGATTGTTAATGAAATTTTAAAGGCATATATTTCAAACCTTTATTAGAATCCATGTGATTTATTTGATTTTTGCTTCAACACTGTAGCACTCATTTGAGCTCAGAAAATTTGTAAAGCACTATCAAATAAATATGATTATTAGCATTAACAAACTCATTATATGTATATATATATATATATATATATATATGTGTGTGTGTGTGTGTGTGTGTGTAAGAAATAAATGAATAAATGAATACAATACCTGAAGAGTGCGAAGAAATACGTAGGGTTCATACAGTTACGGTTTCGTTTAAGAAGGAACAACGAGAATGCACAGAAATACAAACGGTTCGTAGGACATAGTAGGGTTCGCAATGAGAAGAGTACATAATAATGTTCGTAGAGATAGTAACAAATATATAGATGATTTGCAATGGAGATGGTTAACAATATGGTTCGTAGGGACAGTAGGGTTCACAATGAGAAGGATAATGAAGAGGAGAAGTACACTGAAGCGTAGTAAAGTTTATGTAATAAAGAGGAAACTGAAACGATTTACTGTTATATATAAAATTCTATTACAACACTTTTTTAAAGAGCGCTATAAAAGACCTCCTTATTTTATTTTTTAAAAGCCTATTACAACACTTTTTTAAAGAGCGCTGTAAAAAACCTCTTTATTTTATTTATTAAAAGTCTATTACAGCGCTTTTTTAAAGAACGTTGTAAAAGACCTCCTTATTTTATTTTTTAAAAGTCTATTACAGCGCTCTTTAAAAAGAGCACTGTAAAAGACGTCCTTATTTTATTTTTTAAAAGCTTATTACTACACTTTTTTAAAGAGCGATGTAAAAGACCTCCTTATTTTATTTTTTAAAAGCCTATTACAGTGTTTTTTTAAAGAGCGTTGTAAAAGACCTCCTTATTTTATTTTTTAAAAGCCTATTACAGCGCTTTTTTTTTAAAAGCCTATTACAACGCTTTTTTAAAAGTCTATTACAGTGTTTTTTTAAAGAGCGCTGTAAAAGATCTCTTTATTTTATTTTTTAAAAGTCTATTATAGCGTTTTTTTAAAGAAGGCTGTAAAAGACCTCCTTATTTTATTTTTTGAAAACCTATTACAACGTTTTTTTAAAGAGCGCTATAAAAGACCTCGTTATTTTATTTTTTGAAAGCCTATTACAGCGCTTTTTTATAGACCTTTTAAGGCGCTTGTCCAAAAGCGCTGTAAAAGACCTCCTTATTTTTTTAAAAGCCTTTTACAGCGCTTTTCCAAAAAGTGCTATCATATGTCATTTAATTATGTGAAAGCGCAAGACTTTTATAGTGCTGTTTTTACAGCGCTTGTCAAAAAAACATTGTTGTATCCTCCATTATTTTTAAAATATCATACAACAGCACTTGTATTTGATAAGCGCTATAAAAGACGCGTTATAAAATGTCATTTTTGGCGTAGTGTAAAAATAATAATTATAAAAAAGTCGAATTTTTGAGGTGGTGTTGGAGACTTGTTGTTTCTAATTATTAGGATTGTTTTGTTTTTTTTTTAAGGAATGGAGGAATCGGTAATGATGGTAGAGTGGTGGAGGGGAAAATGATTGTGGGATTCCTTCGCAGAAGTCTGATTGTAAGTTGTATGATGGTGGAGGGAAAATGATGGCGAAATTGCTAGACAGAAGTATGTTTGTAGGTGATATGATGGTTTGTTTGAAGAATGGTAGGGTGGTGGAGCGGAAAATGATGTTGGAAGGGGTGAAGGGCGTTAAGCATTTGTGGCTATGAAGAGTATAAGAAAAATAATGGAAATCATATAAGTCACGTTAAAGAGAGATTATAGATATTTTGCTTAAATGTAAACAAAAAATTCTATGATTTATAGAATTTTTAAAATGTATGTTTATGTGGTAGCCTCTAATTATGCATTAGTTTGTCATTCTTTTCTTTTTTAACAGTAATTAGTGGATGTGTCAAAAAAATATTTATACATTAATGAGATAATAATCAATTTTTTATACTCAAAACAAAGTACATAGATATATTTATTCACACGAATACAAGCTATAGTGGGAGATGTGGCTACCTTTTTTTTTTTCTTAATAATACACACACGTACATAACTGCTCAATCAACATTTACCTATGTTAGATTAATTATAACAATAACAACTTTTAAAAGGTTTGATATTTTTTACATATATACCATAAGTCAATTAATTTTGTAGGTGTCTATGCACGTGATGCACAAATAGGTAGATTAATTAGCAAAATGTCAAAATAAAAGGTCAACAGCATAAAAGATACAAATATGCACATTAATTAGGCATGTGGAAAGTAGGCAAGGAAAACTAAATTACAAATTTAAATTGATTAGTCGTTTCTTATAATCAAACACATTTTGAACAATTAATTTTTACAATAAAATACTATTTTTAGTTTATTTATTTAAAAAAATTAAAGCTTAAGATGATGATGAATTGAAAAAAAATATTATATTAAGCATTTTAATTAAGAGAAGTGTTAATAGAAGAAAACAACACTTCAACAGAAGTATTAATTTATATCAATACATTTGACTATTTTCCATATATTTATAACGTCTATATAATAGTAATATAAAAATGTTTGCAACTAGTCAATTTATAAAAAACAAACAAAATTGCTTAAATTCATTGTATCTAAGACAACAATATTTCAAGCTATTTCAAGCTAGATAGAATAAATTAGTCTATCTTATCTACTAAGAGTGAAATGTTACAATTATTTGATTAAACAATCCTTGACAATGATTTTGCACTCAAAAAATTTAAATATTAAAATAAAAAAATGAAAATGAAAATTATACTAAATCTAGATATATATCATGTCAATTGCTCTTAATAATGGCTACATTAGGGAATATCAAATGTATTATGCAGTGTATGATGTTCAAAAGTTTTTAAGACTTGGACGAAATTTAAGGATCTCAAACTAGTCATTTTTCATTAAAAAAAAAACAGTTAAG
>JBBPBT010001444.1:2931995-2950652 GCA_037974875.1 Cicer bijugum
AATATTAATATTTATATTATGATAGTAAATATATTTAATTAATAAATACTGAAGAAGGATTTTGTAACAAAAAATATAGTAGCATTCTCTATGAGATCATTCAAAATAAAATATCTTCAAAGTGATAATGTATTGTGCCTAATTGTCTCTTTCATGTAAAAAGAAAAAACTAATACTTGATCCGTTTTAAAATAAATAAAAAATAAAAAATATTACATCAAATACAATAACTTTTTTTTGATTTATTTATATTTATTTTCTGAGGGAGAATGGGAGTACTAAATGTTGATATGAATAGATATGGTATTCGAGGCTTATCCATTATGAAAATAATAATAATAATAATTATTATTATTATTTTCTTGACAACTAGTATACATTTTTATATTTGGGATGATCAACTTGGTAGATTCACGGATTTTATCTATTTCCCAAAAAATTGTATAAAAAGCAGATAAGTTCTAAACTCGGTGCTTAAGTTGTCTTCGATTGAGTCAAGAGAAAAAAGTTGTGTTCGATAAAACAAAAGTCTAATCATATTTAAGAGATGGTAAGAGCCCCTTTCTATGACAAAAATGGTCTCAAAAAAGGTGAATGGAGTAGAGAAGAGGATGAGAAGTTAAGTGCTTACATTCAAAAACATGGTCATTCTAATTGGCGTCAACTCCCAAAACAAGCAGGTAATATATCTAATATATATAACTTATCTGAAAATTTAATTTATTTTCTTTAATTTTTAATTGGATATACGTTTCATGTTTCATTTTGGAGGATGTTATTTATAATTATATCAGAAATATAAACTTCTTAATACCGTGATAAAGTTTGATTACATTAATTAATCGTGATTTACTATAATCATTAACTTTTTGTCTTTATTTTGAAATTTTAATTTTTTGACTTTGATTAATTGATACTATTTTATTCACTTTTTCATGAAGTCCCTCCTTAATATACCACTCCTTCCCTTTTTATAAGTTAAATATATAATTTATTTAGTGTATCAACTCTGACTTTTAATTTTCAATTATAAAAAATAAATATATTTAGATTTAGTAATTCAGTAAAGCTTATATTTAAAAAAAAATCCACCTAAAGAAAAAATAACAAATTTTTTCTAAAAAGAAACTTATAATTAGGGAGAAACTCATTTCAGCTTGGTTAGTTTAGGAATAAAAATTCTAAAATACTACTAGTGATTGATTACTTGAACTAAAGTTAATTAATATGTTGATGAATCATTAGTACTGTTTCATTACAGGTTTAAAGAGGTGTGGAAAAAGTTGCAGACTTCGTTGGTTGAATTACTTAAGACCAAATCTTAAACATGGGGGTTACTCAAGTGAAGAAGAAGAAATGATCATCAAATTACACAACCGGCATGGAAATAAGTATATAAATAAATAAATAAATAAATTTCCAGTTTTGATAATTTTATTTAAGATTCAATAGAAGAAAATGAAGATATATAGATACTAGATTAGTCAACTTTAGGGAAATAACTTTGCAGGCCTAGAGTCCATAACAATACAAAAAACGTTTTTCTGATTTTAGGCCAGCATAAGTGGGGGCATATATTGAGATCCACTTTATTAATGATAAGATAAAAATACAAAGTCTCTTATTTTTTTATAAAACAGTACAAAGTCTTTTTTTTTTTTTTTTTTATATAAAAATACAAAGAGGTATCTTTAAATATTCCACAATGGTGCTCTTAATTTGGAAGTTATGTTAAGGATATAATATTCAAATTAATTTGTTAACATACCAAAATCATATTAAATTAAATTATGCTAGCATGTTTTAAATTGTAGTCGAAGTCTTGGTTGCAATTACGATACAACTATTTATATTACAACTACAATGTTTTTATAAAAACTTTCAAAATCCACCACATTACAAACACAACTACAATTGCACAGACCGCAATTTAAAACTATGAGAGATATTGCATAAATTTCTTCACACTATTTGACTACTTTATTTTTAATATTCAATCATAATAATTTAATTTATGTGTCTAATTATAATCTCTTTTCATTCAGATGGTCTTTGATTGCTGAAAAGTTGCCTGGAAGAACAGACCATGAGATAAAGAATTATTGGCATAGCTACCTAAAAAAAAGTTCAAAGATCAACGAGATCAGAATTTCAGATCAATTGAATCAAATGTCATGTGATAGTAATGTGGAAGAAGATAGTGAAACTAATCATTCTGAAACACCTGAAAGCCCAAGTTCTAATGCTGATAAAGATTGTCTTTATATTTTAGAAAGCTCAACAATATTACCTATGTCAACAGAAACATCAACAGGAGACAACTATTTGCCTACCTTAGAGAACTGTCCAAGAACAGAGGAAGATGATGTTGCTCCATGGTTAACTTTTGAAGAATTTAGCGGCGATTTTTGGACAGAACCATGCATCTTAGAAGATACAAACATCACTAATAATGAGATATTTAACGACAAATTAGACATAGACTTGTTTCTTCAAGACTTCTTTGATTATTCTTATTCTTATGCGTTTTAAAATCTTGAAGTTATTGCTTGAGTTTCGTGAGTTTTTCATCGTAGATTTGTGTATTTTGAAAGTTTTATCTATTTTGAAAATGAATTGTTAGAATTCAAACTCTTGCAAATCTATAAATTTCTTGAATTTCTTAATCTGACTAAGTGTGTTACATATCTAAATAGTCTTATTTGAAATTAAATATAGAGATCATTTTACATTAATTTTATTGACTGCCAAAATTAGATGATTTTACTTACCTTTATCGATTTTCAAATCTAAATACTCATTAAACTTCTTGCATAAGAAAAATCTTTGAACATTAGATGCATTTAAGAAACATATTGGAATATCATGCAATGTATCCAAAAAAAAATTATTAGTTTTAACTTTATAAATAAACTCATCTATGTTTGTAAATTAATTTGTAAAGGTATTGAAGTAATTCAACGAGGCTTGTGATAAGTGAATTGATTCACCTGATGATGTTATTCGATTTACCAGATTTAAGGAGTTTTGTAAGTTGATTTATAGATATATGAATCGACTTACATTATTCCAATTTGAAATTCATAGTTTATGAATAGATTCATATACTTGTGAATTGAGTCACACGTACCTATGAACTAGTTTTTGGTAGTTATAAATCAATTATTTTTGTTGTATTGCATTGTAATGTCAATTTATCACTAAGTCATGTTTTTTAAATATTGATATGTTTCATTATTAAAAAAAAAACATTTTCATCCATTCTTAATCATTCACTCATTCAAGATTACAATCAAAATTAAAGACTTTTTATGATTAAATTCTTGTATGAATGAGTTTTTGTGAGAAAAACCTCAATAGTAATGTATCCTTTCTTGGACTGATTGTTTCAGATGTGAGCGAATATCGATTGGTTGCACATTGATGGTTTGATAAGTGATATCTTTTTAATTCTATAGTGGTATTTAATCTAACGTTTTATATCTTGCAAGATTGAAGAGAGTTTCTTTATTTTGAAGATGATAGTTCAGATTTGTTCTTGAAGGGTTTACAATAGATATGATTTTTTTTAGTATTTAGGGTGGAAATAGTTTTTGTACAAACTTTATAAATCTTCTGACGGATCTTGTAAATGTTTGATATTAATAAAGAAAGAAACTTTCATTTATTTGAATGAAAATTCAATGTACTCTATCTACGAGGAAGACGTAAAGGAACAACTTTAAAAATTGTGGTGTCATTTATCTTTTTCCTTAATATTTTATTTTTGTTATTTTTGTTCATTATATTTCAATATTAGTGTTGGGAGGAGATAATATTGTTTAGAACGATTTCATGATTTTGATTATTATTAATACATATTATTTTTGACAAATAACAATAATCATTACTTTGTATAAATTGAATTTTTATTGATATAGTTTTTCTATTATTGTCGTAATACATTATTATATGTTAACTTCATTTGATTATTGAGTCAATCAAACCAATTTTCTTGTGTCTACATTGTTCTATCATAATTGCAATCCAATTAAATATTTCTAATTGTCTCTAAGAAAATTTTCTAATAATTTAGTCTAAACAATTATTTTTCGACAAACTTCTGTTGTGTTTTAAAAATCTATGAAAACTTAACGACTTTAATCAATCCCTTTACTGGAGTCTAAGGGCCATCTTAACAAACAAGTGGCATCAGGGGTCCAATCTCTTAGTGTTACGAGTCTAACGACTTCAAGAATAATTGAGATGATATCTAATGTAATTTTAGAACCTAAAGAAATGTATAATTGAGCATTAGTTTTCAATGGTGATGACTATTCTTATTGGAAAGAACACATGAAAATGCATATTATTTCTTATGATTTAGATGCATGGAAAATTATTTAAAACATAATATTTGTTCCGACAATTGTCCGTGATAGGATTTCAATTAATAAACCCAAAATAGATTGAACACATTTATACAAGAAAAAAATACAATATGATTCGATAACTAAGAATATCTCCACATCTACTCTTGTACATGATGAATATTATGGAGTTTCCCATTGTCAAATTGCCCAACAAATGTAGGACATCTTAGAGGTCACACATAAGGACAAAAGTGAATTGCAATCTGAATTGCAAAAATAATTCACAAATATTATGAGTAATTTGAACGCTCTAGGAAAAATATTTTCAAAACAAAAGATTTAACAAATAAGATTTTAAGATGTCTTAGTAAAAAATAGCAACCAAAGGTAACTACAATTGTTGAGTTAAGGAACTGTGCAACAATGACTACGACTACCTTATTTGGCAAGTTACAAAAACATGAACAAAAGCTCAATTGTATAGTAGCACATGAAGAAACAAAGCAAAAGAAGGAAAAATAATATTATAACCTTGGTAGGATTATAATGGACACAAAAGTAAATTAATGAAGAAATGAGTCTCTTTGTCAAAAGGTACAACAAATTTCTTAAAAAAAAAAAAAGAAACGATAAAAAATGACAAATTTAATAACAATCAAAGAAATCAAGTAAAAAGGATAATAGAAACTCTTCTATCATATCTTAAGCAAATGGAGGAAAATAAAAAAAAGACATAAAAACGACAAGAAAGACAAAATAACATACATAGCTTAAGAAAATAGCGAAGAAACCTCAAGTAAAAACTCTAACTACAATGACATCACAAACTTATGTCTCATGACTAAAAATCAAAGAAAACAAATTAGTAGTGACAAGTTTAACTTTTTACCTACTTATGAACAATTTCAAGATACATTTGAAGAAAAATATACCTCCTTCCAAAAGGAACCACAAGATGCTTGAACCTATTCAACCATTCCAAACTTTAAATGAGAGTGGACTGATGAACTTTAACAATACGAGTCTTTTTAGCAATTAACTATCTAAGACCACTTTAATTAAATATTCATTTCTGACAAATTTATTAGAATTACTCAAATAAAAACTATTGTAGATTTAATTTTAGTATTAAATAGTGATATATTATTTATCATATTTTATTCAAAAATACTTTTATAATTAAAAAATTAATTCAACACAAAAACATTTTCAACATTTAATTTTTTTTATAAATAGATAAAATAGTATAAATTATTTAAAATTCACAAACACTATGATAACGAAAAACATTAAATTGTCATTGTTTTTATCTTTGGACACTTTTGTCTCTTTTGAATTTTTTTTCTCCAAACTACGAACACATCTACTTTTCTTGTATTGACACTAAAAGCAGAGGTTCTCCTTTTGATCATGTTGGTGACATCATCATCTTCGACGTAATATGCTGACGACGCTGTCGTTTTCAAGATGAGCAAAGGTCTTATTTTTGTTTAATATATTACACAAAGAAGATTCACCGCTTTGCGTCGATGCGCTCTGCTGGCTACCAAGTAAGTTCGCATTTTCTAATTATAATTTATAATTTTTTTATGGCCAACCCAATTTTTTTTACAAATAAATCATAACTAAATTCCAACACTTTAAAACAGAGAAATGGAAGACTATTGAGTTCGAACTTAAATTTATATATATATTAATATCTTTATCTTTATTTATATTTATCGGTTTATCTATATTACGAGATTTTTTATTAAATTTTTTAATTCACTTGTTCGTATTATTTGATTTTTTTTATTTATCAATATATCCTCATCTGAAAAATTATATTAATAAAATGAAGAAAATAAATCAATCAAAATTAATGAAATTTATTAGATGTGAAAAAAAAACAAATAATGTATGTTTAATATTTTGTAGATAAAAAGGAACATAATTTTATTTTGTTAAGAATTTTTTTCTAATTTTACTCTGATTTAATAAAAAAAATAATAACAAAAATAAAAATAATAAATATTATAGATGTAATAAAAAAATAATAATAAAATCAAACAAAATACATTTAATAAAAAAAAATACATCAAATAAATGTGTCAAAATAAATAGAATGTCCCTAATATTTTATAGATAAAACAACACATTTTTTTTCCCCAATAATCCATTCTCCAAAAAAATTATCAATCTATTCCTTTTTCAAAACTATATACCAATATACCTCTTTTTTTTCTTGCTTACAAGTCGTCTTTGCAAATAGCGAATTCCTTAAACTATTTTTCAAAAAAAAAATTAATTTTTTTCAAATTAAAAAAAATTATATATATATATATATATAATTCATATAATTTATAAAAATATATAAACACAAATTTTAAATTACATAGGTTGACTAGAGTTGCATGTAACATTTAGATAATATTTTCGCGTATGGCTAGTTAATCGATATTAGTCCGCATTTTCTTGACACTTTTTCATATTATAAAATAATATGAAATTTGACGATACACCTCGTTATCATACCGTTTGATATCAATTAAAAATTGATCACATGACTGTTAACGATGTAATAAATTAAGATATTAATTTATTTCTTCTTATGCATATATTATTAACAAACATGTTATCTAGCTGTATGAAAAAGTGATAACGAGATGTATCGCTAAAAAAATCAAAAAAGTGTTAAGAAAATACGGATCGACTACGTCGATTAGCTGGTCATACTCGAAAACATTGTCTATATGTTATAGGAAACTCTAGTCAATCTATGTAATTTAAAATTTACATTTATATATTTTTATAAATTTTATTAATTAATTATATATATATAATTTTATTTATTTAAATTAAAAAAATAATTTTTTTTAAATAGTTTAAAGAAGTCGTCTTTACCTTAAAGAAGTCTCTATTTGTAAAAAGGTCTTATAAAAAAGGGAAAAAATATATTAATATATTGTTTTGAAAAGGGAATAAATTGATAAAATATTTTTAGAAAATGGGATATTGAAAAAGAAAAACCCTCGTAGACACTTTCTTTTTTCGTTAAACCCTTATTCTTCTTCTTCTCTCCTTCAAACACACCATAAAATAAAGTATAATTTAATCTACGGCATATTAGTGTGTGGACACTGCACTTATTTTATGTGTGAAAAAGATAAAATATACATTATTACAAAAAGTATCATAAAATACGAGTGGGTCCATAACTCTATTATATAAAATTTAATTCATCATTATACTAGAACACATGATACGCGTTTTACACTATAAAAACCATGAAATGTATTTTTGTGTCTATGTGCTCATTCATCTAGGTAACTTTGGTTGAAAAAAAAAATAATAATTAAGATTTCGTGCAAAAATGGTAAGAGCTCCTTATTTTGACGAAAATGGAAGAAAGAAAGGTGCATGGAGTGAAGAAGAAGATCATAAGCTTATTGCTTACATTGAAAGACACGGTCATCCTAATTGGCGTCAACTTCCTAAGTATGCAGGTAAGAAATTTTGTTAACAAGAAGGAGATTTATATATAGTAATTAGTTTGTGCTAATTAATTGTGATTTTTACTTAATTAAGTATAGTAAATTACTTTTTCCTTTAACAGGTTTGTCAAGATGTGGAAAGAGTTGTAGGCTCCGTTGGATGAATTACCTGCGGCCAAATCTAAAACGAGGGAAGTATACACTGATGGAAGAACAAATGATCATGGAATTGCATAAAAAGCATGGAAATAAGTATGAATTTGTTACTTCTTATTAATCTTAACTAGATTGGAAATATTGCAGCTCGTGAATGGTTTAGTTAATTGCAATGCAACATAATTGTGCCTCAACCATATTTTTATGCAATTTTCCACTATCCAATATAAAAATTCACAGGGTTTATGTGATTGGGTGATCACGACCTTAATCACAATTTAAAACTACGAGTGAGATGACAAGTCCCTTGCAGGTAGTTCGGTTGATGAGTTAAAAAATACCAAAAGAATATTAGGAATAAAATATTGAATTCAACGAAAATCTAACATACCCACCGATAGTTCTAATTATAGTATAAATTTGTATGGTAAGTAAACTAACGTAACCATAATTAGAATGATAATACTCCTTCTGGTTTAAAATATAAGAATAAATTTCGATGAAAATAACTAAAATACACCACTTAAATAAATTAAATGATCAAAATGAATAAAAAAAAAGATAAATTACCAAAATTATATTTAAATTAAGATGTCTTTACAATTTCAACAACATACAAAGACAACATTGACTACTTCGCATACACATTTAGATATTAAAATAAATATTTTCTCCATACTCGAATATAAGAAATAAAAAAGTTTACTTTTGTGATCTTTTTTACTAAAATTGACATTTTTTCATTCAAATTGATAGAAATTATACCGATTAACAATACAATTCAATATAACTAAAAACAAAAAGGACAAATTTGCAAACAAACTCACAACATCAAAGTTAATAGCATAAAACGTCAAAATACTTAAAAATATGACAAAGCCTACAAGTTTGACAAAACTAAAGTGTCCTACTTATGCCTCTAGTGTTGCAACGTTAAAGACTCCAAGATCATTGATTGAATTTACAATGGATTGAAGTTGATATGTCAATCTGAAATTAAACAAATATCGCAGCAAAACGAAAAATCAAAACAATACCACAACAAAATCAAAAATTAAAACATCGCACGAGAACGACATAAATAATGACAAAAAAAAATTAAACAAGTATAAAAATCACTTATTTAAA
Organism: Cicer bijugum; assembly: GCA_037974875.1. Classification (NCBI taxonomy): domain Eukaryota; kingdom Viridiplantae; phylum Streptophyta; class Magnoliopsida; order Fabales; family Fabaceae; genus Cicer; species Cicer bijugum. The sequence goes on from JBBPBT010001444.1 coordinate 2,941,105, forward strand.
TAAAAAAATAATAAAAAAAAAACAATTACGTAAAATGACTTTGGAGCAAAAAGTTGATAAAAACCACTAATCTTAGATGGAGAGAGAGAAATAGAATAAATTATATTGAGAATTAGATGTTAAGATAAATTAACAATTTATCATAATTTTTGGGTGTTTTTGTGATTTTGAATATAAGCAACAATTTACTCAATCTACCCTTTCATTACTATTTTATTTTTTTAATAACTCTTTTTCTCACATAACAAGTTCTCATGAAAAAAAAAAAGTTAGAGAATACAAGTCAATTTTTGTTTATTTTAACTTTGAATATATTAAATAAGATTAACAATTTTCTTTTAAAAGGTATGATATAATTTTTTTTTCTTATGTATGAGACCATATGCTCACGAATTAAAGAATAGATTAAAATAATATAAACCCACAGAAATACTAAATGGTAATTTTTTTAGTTTTTTTTTTTATCATTTAATATGATATGATATATTATTAATTTTTCACAGATGGTCTTTGATTGCTGAAAATCTAGCTGGAAGAACGGACAACGAGATAAAGAATTATTGGCATAGTCACCTAAAGAAATTCTCAAAGCACAATGAGACCAACCTTGCAGAAGAGACTGAAAAGACAAAAAAGCCATGTAATGGTGTTAGTGGTGATTCCCACCACATTTTGGAAAGCTCACTTTCATTGTCCTCTGAAATTTCCTACACAACTACTAAAGGAAACTCTCCATCAATTTCATCAGAATTTAATCACGTGGTGGAATCAAACATGAACTTATATAGAAAAGAAGATAGCCTTGCTTCGTGGGAAACATTGGATGGATTTAGCAACAATTTTTGGACAGAACCGTTTATTTTAGAAAATGCTTTGAATCAGGATTCCTTTCCCATTTCTTTTTATTGTGGAGTAGAGGCAGAGGATCCTTTTTTTATATGAAATATTTAAATTATAATTTAATATATATATATTTATATATAATGAGAGAGCTGATCAATAAATAATAATTTAATTTATTTATTTTTACTTTTTTCGATTAATTTAATAAATTTTAAATTGCATGTAAAAAAAGTAAGAAATACACGAATCACATTATTATTTATTGTGCAACTTCTGAGGAATTAGATCAAAATATATGAAAAGGCATAATAATCAAAACTAAACCATATTTGAACCATAGTTTATGCCAACCCCTCTAATGAGTAAGCGTGATTGCAAGCATGAGAGTTCTAACTATGCTTGAAAAGCATAAGAGAATCCAAGATAAAAAATAAACCAATTAACCTGCGACAACAGCACCTTTTGCTGCCCCATTAGACTTAATCATAATCCAATCACATGGGGGAGGAAACCAAGAGATATGAACAACATTAGAAGCTTTACACGGATGATTAAAGATTTTAAAATAGAAAATTCATGAATTGTAGGTAACATGTGACACTTGTCAAATTTCCACTCAATTTTGTTGTTAACATTATTCGAACCTAAGGATTTCAATTATCATTATAGATTCCAAAGATAGATGGAAGAGAAATAAGATCAATTAGCATGTTCATAGAACAACTAAGCTATTTTCACAACTCCTTGCAAAAACCTCTAAAAAAATATGATTAGAAGATTTCCCTATCTCATGCCACGCATGCTACAAATTGACACAACAATACACTCCAACTTTTGATATTTTCATCAATGGCCGTACGATTTTGAAATAATCTCCCAGCAATGGAATATTTAGAAGGAGGAATATCAGGAAACGAAGCAAGTTTGACCAAGCATGGCTAAGATGAATTTGATGGATGTGATAAAAAAAATCCTTATTGGTTAAAAACACATAGTTTGAGTTTAATAATTTCAGTCTCAATTTTTCTAGAATTTTTTAGTATAATCCAAATAAATCCGTTAACCATTTAAGTTAACCCGTATCAATATTGAGTAGCATGCAACTCGCATAACCAATTTTAAAAAAATAAAAAAGTGATTCATATAACAAAAAGGTTCAAAAGAGATCCAACTCACTTAACTGATTATATATGTATATAGATTATCTTTAGTTTTATTATATATTTTTAATAATCAATTTCTTTATTTTGTTGAATACAACAATGATAGTGATACAAATCATAATGACATAAGTGGACAATCATCTAACACTTTAAAAAATATACACATTGCACAAATAATCTTAAAAAACTTATTTTAGAGTTACTTTAAAACTATTTGGCACTTTATTTGAATTTGATTTCAGTTTGGATTATCTTAGTCAAATATCTAAATTCATTTGGGTTATGCTAAATAATATCTCTAAAATGTTTTGGACAATTTAAATTTATTTTAATTTGTGTGTTGTTTGGATAATGTGTTGTTTTGAAAATTTTGAATTGAATTTATTCTAAAGAGTAAATTATATTTTTTTTTTAAATAGACATGAAATAAAATAGGCATTCAAATTGATTCTTACTAAATGCATAAATAGTATACTATATTTTTTTTTAAAATGGGCATCAATGAAATTTTTCAAATTAAAAGGGTCACAAATAAATTTAAAATATAACTATTAAAACAAAAAAATTATAAAAAATGTGTGTGTTATATGTCCAAGCTCATAGTATTTTATCAGTCCATATTAAAATAGAGTTTGTTGGCTCAAATCGAAGAAGTTTGCAACTCGTTAGAGATAATATATTAATCTATCTATTATGCTCAAGCTAATGGACAAATAGAGGCTACTAATTGAATCGTCGTAGATTTCATCAAGAAGCACATGGGAGAAACTTAGGAAATGGCATGAGACCGTACATGATGTTGTTTAGCCTATAAGAAATTCCAAGTCTACTTCCAAAGGATTCACTCCGTATTGGCTCACTTTTGATTACGGTGCAATACTTCCATCGGAGTGTGATAACTCTTCATTATATGCATATTTTTCCATTATTTTTAGTCTTATTTATCTTCAATAATTAGTTAATTTAAAGAGTTATTTGATATATTTTTTTGATTTTAATTCTTGAATTTAATAAAATGCTTATGTTTTTATTTCTTTGATTAGATATAAATTTTTCGTAGTTTTGTGTAGTTTCTTTGTATTAGTGCAGTGCTAGATTTTGGTGAGAAATCTACATGACACATGTGGCATATTTCAACCATAACCGGAGTTGTAGATGTCCAATTGGAGTCAAATCAATTGAAAATGAAAGCTAAGATTCATAGCTACAACTTTTATGCAGACACTGAAACCAAATTCAAACTCGAAATAAGAGATAAATGTACTAAACGTGACACATAAGATGATGTGTGCTTGAGGCACGCATGAGGTGCATTCTCACAATATTTTCACATCTTGATTCTGTCCAGGTGCACCTCGAGTGCAAATCTCGCGACTGGGGTGCATGGCACGCTGCAGAATGCATAAAAACTTGTTTTTCCCACTTTTTAGGGATCTTTTTGACATTTGAGAAGTTTGGAGACTTATATCCTAGCAGAAAAACTCAGAGACGATAATTCCTAACACTATTGAATGAGTTTTATCAAGAATTATTCGTGAATATTTCTTGTAATTATTTTTTAACCTCTATCTATTTTATCTCTGTTATGAGTAACTAAACCTTATTTATTAGGAATGAGTTAAACAAGATCAAACACTTATTTGCCTGATTTGACTTATGGTTATATGAATAAGCGACGAGTTGACAAAGGTAATCATTTCTCCAAGAGTGCCACGATAGGACACCATCTTAAAAACACAAATCTTCTTCAAGTCGAGGTTTGTCAGCAAATCCACCTTGAATAACTCCAAAAATTGATCTTTTAGGGGCTTGAAACGCCAATATTGAAGGAGTCCAAAATAATATTTTCAGAATAATAACATTTCGTAAAAAAAAAAAGTTAAATTATACATTATTACTATCAATGTATATAAATTTAACTACATCATATAGTTATTTATCGAATAGGGCATATAAATTTCTAAAGGGTCTGAAACTCTCACCTGGTTTGAAAATTAAAAGATACAATACGATCGAGAACTTTCTAAAGTTGTTTAATATATAATCCAAACGACTTTAAATAATTTAAGTTGTGTTAAATCAAAAGGACCTCATCAGCTTAGAATTTTTTTATGTAAAAGTTAATGGACAGTGTAATTCAGGATTCACATTGCGTTTGCTTTTTTAAAGGATCCTCCTTCCTTTATTCCATCCTTATTTACATGGCCCGGATGTTAAAGGATTGTTATCAAAATTTCGAAGTACAAATTCTAAAATGATTATCGTAATCAACTAGATACTTCATGACGTTAATATATAACTCGTGCATCATGTGGTTAGCTTTTTTCATACAACCTCATAATTAGTCGTATATGCTACTAAATCTTTTTCACATATGAGGATTCTACTTGGAGTTGTTTGATCAAAATTGAACAGTCTAAATTTTATTTTTATAATTTAATATTAAATTAAAATAAAAAATTATATTAAAATTTGAAGTGTTTAATATAATTCGGAGAATTCCAAATTGCTAACTGCATTTCATGTGATACACATAATCCAAATTCCACAATTGATAGCTCTTTGGATTATTTTTAGAATATAAATATTCAAAGTTATCATTTGGTTTTTAGAATAAACACACATTCAATTACTTGAAAAGAAGGAGGATAAAAAGAGATTGATGAAGATATGTGTTGAGACATTTCCCACCCACAAATAACAAAGCCAACTAAGTCCTGGACAAAAGTACACATTGGAAAACTAGAAAAGAGTGTGCCAATACCAATAAACTTTCGTTTGTTATGCACCATTGGATCCATTTGTTGTTAATCAAATAAATTTACCTTTTCATGATAAAGAAAATAAATGTACATTTAGAAAATAATCTCTTTTGTTTTAATCCTTTGATTTATGAGGAAAATTATCTATAATAATTCAGAATTTAATTTATTTATGTTTCGTTTTATTTTATAAGTATGAAATATTTACTGTCGTTTAATTGTGACTAAGCTCCACCAAATAATATGTTGGAGGTAGGTAAAGAGAATGAGTATTGTAACTAGTATATCGGATGTTATTTCTACATGTTTAGCTTGATAGGTATATGTATAATTAATTTTTCTATAATTTTATTGTGATTTTGAATTGGGAATTTTTTTTAATTCCTATGTAAATGGTAACTTTTTTGTAATAATATTATACTTCAAAGATTAATCATTGTTAAACAACAATAAATATGTTGTATCTATAAAATCAAATCTGACATAGATATGTCAAACTCTAAATTATCATAATTTAATTTCCTGGTAAATAAGAGGATTAAAACAATATATTATTTTGTTGTTAAAAAAATATCAATTTATTTTTTTTTATCAAGGAAAAATAAATTTATTTGATTAATTTAAAATACAAATGATGAGAGAAAAAGGTAAACTTTTCAAAACAAATTAATAATGAAAGATGCATAGTTCAGTCAAAAGATAAAAAGTCATAATGACAATGCAACATATCTTATTTAATCTTTAAGAAGAAAAATATGTGTTAAGAAGAAATATGTAACAACAGAACAAACCAAATACACAAAAACCTAAATACAAAATAGAGCAAACAAAAGAGCTACAAAAACACATAAAATAAAACGTGGAAATGACATTGGTAACCTAAACAAATGATACCCTTGCCACTTTGGTTTTGGCGAAGGGTGATTGGTTCTTGAGGATTCCAACCTTATAAAAGAGAAAGCAACTTTTGAAATTTATCCATATCATATAGCAGGTAAATCAACACACTCAATTTATATGTGACAATATAATTTCAATTATATCATCAACAAACATTATCACATGAATGAACTATTTGAGAGAAAGATTATCAAATACAGGTAAAATTTTATCTTTTTAAGTCGATTAAAATGTATATTTTAAGTCAGTTTCGTATCCGAGTTAATAACAAACGATTTAATAAATTTGTTATTTTTTAAGTCATTTCATAAACTGATTTAGCAGAGTTTTGTCCTATTAAGTCGATTCAGCTTAACCGACTTAAACATCATAAAACATATTACAATACTAACTACATTAACAACAAATGTTATTACAATACTTATGAACAATATAAATAAATTAAATACTTACAAATCAACAATGTGACATATTTTTTTATTTGGTTCCTTCCCAATGAACATATAAAGACTACATTAAACTCCTTAGGATTAATAATAGCAATTGTCAATAACGACTACAACAAACAATTAAATATACGTTATATTCAATTTTCTCTATTATAAGCGATAACTATAATATAAAATACTTACTTTATGAGATAAGATGTTAATTAACAAGTTATTTTTTCTTCGTACAACTTCTTTTGAATGTCGACTTGAGCATTAGTTGAATTATTTTCATTTTGGATGAAACTTAGATCAATAAATCCATACACTTCACTCTTTTCTAAGTTAATACAATGACGATGTAGATACCTAAGATATGAAACTTAATTTTCATTATAAATGAAATTTATAATTTGACAAAATTTACAAATAAAACATATTTACGTTAGTCAAACTTGTAAAATGGTGATGCATATCTCTTCTTTACTCATACACAACTCTATAACATCTTTCAATGGAATGAAAAAAAAAAAACTAGTTCCACCATGTTCCAACTTAAATCTAAAGGCTTTGACATTTTCATTGTCATTATCATCAATTGCTCAACAAAATTTAGTTGAAAGTTTTGCCTCTTTGGTGGAACATCATCTTTCTTTGATGTCTCAAAAGTCTAAACCATTAAAATAATATATTAGACAACATAATTAAAAAAAGACTCAAGTATTGAAGTACATAAAAAAATGTGTAGCAAATATCTTATTGGAAACAAGTCGCAAGAGCCTTTTTGGCCATTGAATAAAATTGTTGGGGCTTGACCAACTATTGATTCCTCATCAGTGGGCATATGTACTTAACATTTACATCTACCACATTCCTAACCACAACCCTCGCCATATCATTATTTAAAAATTATTTAATTTCACTATGCATGAATGATAATGATAAGAGCTATTACTTCAAGAATAATGATTCCTCTAATCTATTAAAAATTATAAGGACTATTACTTCATGAATAATAGTTCCTTTAATCTCTTAAAGATTCAAGTCATACCACTCTGCTCTTCTTATTTGAGATACAAGTTATGAAATCATGTAGATAGATGATATTCAGTAACATTCTATATATTTTAATTGTTTTGTATTGTTTCAACAACAAGATGTACATGTATAATGTCTTTAATACATAAAATACTATATTTGTAAAGTTTACACCTAATATGTCTATCTTTCTACATAAAAAATTATTGTTTTGCTCTTTATTATATCCACACACAAATTATAAAAAGTGAAAGATGTAAAATATATAATTTAACTTTTAATCAAATTTATCTTAATTAATTGATGAAGTGACGATAAAACGACAATGGGTTGTGAAGTCGACGTTAGAAGAAATGCAGGAAGTTAGACTTCAGGTTGTAAGTGTTTCACGATATAGAGTTTAGGAACATAAGGTGGAGGTTTAGAGCACACAGGTTATGGGAGCGGAAAGATAAAACGCTAAGTACATATAGGTTGTAAAATGCTTCACAGGATCTTTTATATTTTTTAGTCTGCCTTAAGTCACTTATCAATAGAACCGCATTAAACAGTTTCAAATATTTACAAAATTGTCACCGCCTCATTTTATTAAGTCGTTTATCAAATTAATCGACTTAAACACGGAGGAAGATGGGATATATTATTTTTTTATTTTTACCGTCTCTTTGAGTCCTCCTCTAAGTCGATTGTCAATATAATCGTGTTAGACGTGTTTCATATATTTACAACATTGTACCTCATTTTTTTAACTCGTTTATACGGACAAGCGAGTTAAATATACATTTGTTTCATTTGTTAAGTCTGACAGCACATAAACGACTTAAATCACTATATTAAAAACTCAATTTTCTATTAGTGAAGATTCCAAGAAGAAAATGAAATGAAATTAAGCAATACTTCATTATTCAAGAAAAGGAAATTTAGCAAGATTTCAAACATTCGAGATTACATAAATAAATTGGAAATCCACTTAGAACAAAATAAATGAAATTTTCAATGTGATACAAAAGCCATTCCAAATATTTATAGGGTATCTTCGTTTCCTTTGAGTCCACGACACTCTTGATGAGAGCGTAACTTATGGTTTCAATTATATCAACTATATATACTCAACCCTTTTTAAAGATATGCATTTTAATTAATATATGCACCCAAGAAAACATAATATGCATTGCAATTAAATCCTACAAATCCTAGGAAAAATTAAATGGTGAATAGTTAATCCTAGGAAAAATGTGTCACAACATTGCAGGTTTACCACTTAGGATGATTCATCTCACTTTAAAATTTCTCATCCAACTCAATTAGTGGTAAAAGTGTCTCTTCTATATTGTAAGAACAGTTTTATACCGGTTGCTAAAAAAAGTGTTGTCTAAAGCCTAAAATGTTGTAGTGAAGGTTGTAGTTTCAAGTTAGAGAACCTTTCCTTCAATAACGGTGGTGAGGTTGGGTGGTGGGTGGATGGATTTTTGTGATGGCCAATAGTGAAAGCACGAAGTGAAGCGATTGCAAGGATGAGAAAACCCCAATGGAGAGGGGACAACCTCAATGAAGAGAGAGGAATGATCTCCAAAACAAATTATATATAGGGAGAAAATGCTACATGAGTGTGACAATCCATAAGGAAAAGTAGGATGTAAAGAGGGTATAGTAGGATTCCAAGATATAGTAGGACTCCATAGACTTATACTTGAAGAAAAGGCAATGCTCAACAAGAAGTGTCAATTTTCCAAGATATTTTACTAGATAATCCAAGTAATATTTTGCTAAAGGCATTACACATACCAATCACAACATCAATTTTTTGCAAATTTAAAAAATATTGTAGCTGAAAAAAACCTTAAAAAATTACATATAAAAAATGCTCTCATAAATATTAAAATTCAAATTGATTGTTATTAGTAGTTGAAAAAACTCTCACAAATTGATAATAGGTCTTTTGTTAGAGGGAAAATCTATTTAAATTTGTGGTTGTCTTGACCCTGTTATCAAATTTGATTGATTTGATATGTTAATAGACATTTGTGACGGCATACACAATCACAAAACTATTACTATAGTCATTACTGGTGCTAGATTGTAACAAATATTTTTAGCATTACTCTTTTTATAAATATTTTTCTCTAACTTTTATTTTAAAAAATTGTAACATTTCTCGCATTATATTAATTTCTTATTTCTCTCTTGAGTTTTGGTAAATGTTTTACTTTATGTTTTGATTTTTAATGTTAATTTTTCATTGAAGTCATTTATTTATTTAATATTATTTATTTTTCATTTTAAAAGTGATATTATTGTATGGATTGTGAAGAGTTTTTGTTTGTTCATATGTTTCAGATACTATTCTGCATCAAATTAATTATATGTAATACATTTTAAATATAAATTAATAATTTATATTTTTAGTATTGAAA
>JBBPBT010001444.1:2967893-2980580 GCA_037974875.1 Cicer bijugum
AATAAAATATCAAATATTTTAAAGTGTCTCAATAAATTTATTAGTATAAACAATGAAGACGCCAATATGTATCTTGCAAGTTTATTTAAGCTATATCAAATGGTGAAGTGGATGGTAACTCAAAAGAAGCTAAGAGGATAAGTCTCTTTCCGTTGTCTCTAAAAGATGATGCTAAAGAGTGGCTTAATCCATTGCCATGTGGAATATTCTAGAAGACAAGTTCCTTGTGAAATATTTACCTCCAACCATGTGAAAAAAGCAAGAAATCTCCAACATAAGATATAAAAATGAGAATCTTTACGATGCACACACTAAATTTAAGAGTTTATTGTCAACATCGTTGATGTATGCTTTGATAAAACTTTTGAAATACAAATATTTTGCAATGATGTGAAGCTGAATACTAGAATTACTTTTGATGTTGCACTAGGTGGTTCTCTGAATTACAAGACTGCAACAAAAGTAAGGAAGATAATTAAATTCATGGCATCGAACAAGTAGATGATTTTGTAGGATAAAGGTGGTGGATACTATAAATTAATACTCTAGATGTTGGATTGACTTCAGGGATGTTGATCTCTATGTAGATATAAGAGGTCATTGTTGTTAAGAAACTGGATGCTCGATCTGAAAATATAACAATCCCAGGTTACTTTAGTGAAATTATTGGAACATACATGTTGTGTCTTTTGTGGTGGGACACAAAAGAATGGATATTTTGAATTTCCATATGATGTTTTAGACAAGTTTGGGGAAGTGAACTTTGTGAGCAACAATATCAAATGTCAAGAGAATAATTGAGAATCCAACACATTTAATCTGAGATTAAAAAAACAAAAAATTATCTAAATTTCTCATTGATGGATCAACAAGGTTGCTCTCAAAGACAATATGAAGGGTCACCAAATCAATAATCCCCTCATAAGAGAAAGGTTGATTGGAAAGTTGCAATTCAAATATAGCATCTAATACAAATTATATCATTGAAGAGTCGAGAGCTGTTTAGAAGAATCACTTAACTTCAATAAAGAATCTTGAGACTCAAATGAGCAAATTGTTAAACAATTTGTTATATACGTACAGAGCTTTCAAAAATACTTAAATGACCTTACTTATATACTAAGGTTTGATATCTTACACACTACGCAACCTCTTCTAATGGCAACATTTTCCCGTTAAATAATATACCATGACAACAATTATAAGTCAATTTTTATGAATTTTTGTAGATACTAAATTTTATTAATTAAAATGTTCAACGTTTTTACATTACCTTAACAATCATGAATATAAAAAAACTATACAAATTGACCGATACACTCACAACTTTGTTAGCACTAAAATAACAAGCAAGACTCTTCTAGTATCTCTATTTTCTCTTAAGTTTGAATAGGTAAATTCGAAGATGTATGGTCCCTTTAATGAATATAATAAAAATATGATAAAAATAAATTGTTTAGATACAATAAAATATAATTTAAAATATAAATTTTTTTAAGTATAATACAATATAAATTTAAATATAAATAAAAAGTAATACAAAACATAACTTAAAATATAAAAAATTTAAATCTAATAAAATGTAAATATAAAAAAAATTAATTGAATTTGATATTAAACTTAAAGTTCAAGTATAAATAATTAATTTAAAAAATATTTATGATTTTATTACAAAGATTATTTTGTTTTTTATATAATTTATTCAAAATATAAAAATTAATTAAAATTATAAAATAAATAAAATTTATTTATAGCGTAATATTTCATTTACATATAATATATATATATATATATAATATATATTTATTCAAATTTGGTAGATTTGAGTCGCTTAGCATAGTTCTAGCAAGCTCTATCAAGGATCTATTCTTTCTCTCAACGACCCCATTTTGTTGTGGTGTCCTTGGTGCAGAAAAATTGTGAAAAATGTCATTTTCTTCACAAAATTATTCAAATGAAGTATTTTGAAATTCCCTTCCATGATCACTTCTAATTGATACAATTTTGGCAGATTGTTCGTTTTGGACTAGCTTGGCATAGTTTTTAAATGCCTTAAAAGCTTCATTTTTATTTGCCAAAAATAAGGTCCAAGTGAACCTTGAGTAATCATCAACAATAACTAGTCCATATGAGTTTCCACCAAGACTTTTGGTTCTTGATGGACCAAACAAGTCCATATATATCAATTGTAGTGGTCTAGAGGTTGAAATGACATTTTCAGGTTTGAAAGAACTTTTTGTTTGTTTGCCTTTTTGACATGCGTCACATAATTTATCCTTTATAAATTTCATTTTGGGTAAGCCTACAACAAGATCATGCTTGACCAATTTGTTTAAATGATCCATGTGAATATGAGCAAATCTTTTATACCATAGCCAAACATCATTATTGTCGCTTACCAAAAGACATTTCATTTTTAACGATAAATCTTCAAAATTAAGTATGAAAATGTTTTTGAAACGCTTAGCGACAAACTGAGTTTCATTTGTAGCTTCATTTTGGATGATGCACCCATCTTTATTAAAGATTATCTTGTATCCTTTGTCACAAAGTTGGCTGATGCTTATGAGATTATGTTTTAGACCTTCAACATATAAGACATCTTCAATCGAGGGGGATGGTGCTGTACCGACTTTTTCAATGCCTAAAATTTTTCCTTTGTTGTTGTCTCCATATACTACATGTCCCTTTGACTCAAGTGTTAAGGCTGAAAATTTTGTTACATCACCCGTCATATGTTTGGAGCATCCACTATCTAAGTACCACATGTTCGAAGTCTCTTGTTTGCATACCTCTTATTCATCATCCGATTGATGCGAGGCCATTACTGAAACATTGGCGCATTCTTCACTTTCTGTTTCTGAAGATGAACTTACTTCATTGTCTTCCCAAGCTATGTATGACTTCTTGAAGTCTTTCTTTTTGTTGGCATTCTTCTTAGCAAGGTTTGGGCAATCTGCTTTAATATGTCCTTGTTTTCCATATTCAAAGCAAGTGAAGTTTTGATTTGATGTAGAATTATCTTTCTTCTTGAAGCTTTTCTTTTTGAATATTCTGTCATTTTTAAGAAACTTACCAAATTTCTTAACAAGAAAGATAATATTTTCATCTTCATCTGAATCATTGTCTTTGATTTGTTCTCTTGATTCGGTCTTTAAAGCAATATTTTTGGTCCTCTTCTCTTGACTTTCATTTTGTTCTAGCCTTCCAAGTTCGATTTTGTGCTCTTGAAGTTTTCCAAATAGTGCAGAAAGAGACATTTTGGAAAGGCTTTTCTTTTCGGATATTGTTGTAACTTTTGGTTGTCAGGCCCTTGTCAATGACCTTAGTACTTTTAGATTTAATTCATCATTGGTGAAGATTTTTCCAAGTGCTGTCAAGTGATTGGTGAAATGGGAGAACCTTTCTGCAAGTCTAGAATAGACTCTCCGGGCTGCATTCGAAATAACTCATATTCTTGTGGTGCCTTCATGAGTTATTTCTAACGTATCCCATATTTCTTTTGTTGTTTTGCAGTGAGATATCCGGAAAAATTCATCCATTCCTAGTGCAGATTGCAATATATTCTTAGCCTTCTTATCAAACAGCACTTTTCTTTTATCATCATCAGTTAAAGAGTTTTTTATCTTAATTTCTTCTTTGTTATTGATGACAGTTTTCGGAATGTGAGGTCCATTTTCAACTGCATCCCATATGTCATCTCCTTGTGCTTCAAGATATGCTTGCATACGTATTTTCCAGAAATTGTAGTGCTCTCCAACAAAACAGGGTGGCTTGGTACTGCTACCACAATCTCTAAAAACAGGTTGTGCGGAAGCCATGTATATTTGATCGAGGAGTAAGTTACCTTAACCCGCTCTGATGCCAATTGTAAGAACAGAAGTACGCCTAAGAGGAGGGTGTGAATTAGGTGTTAGTAAATTTTCTGTTTTTAGTGCTATGGTAATTGGATTTTCTGAGTTTAAGAACAAAGCTTAATAATAAACTGCAGTAAGTAAATGGACACTTTAAAATTTATCCTGGTTCCCCTTTTAACCAAGGACACGTCCAGTCCTCTTGCACATCACAAGAGATTAATCCAATACTTGTCAGAAAATGTACAACTCCCACCCTGGGATTCTTGCTACAAAACTTCTAACAATACTTCTAAGATAGCACACCACTATCTTAGATTAAGCTATCTTTTACAAATGATACAATAAGGTTTGAATGAGTATAAGATGTGGTATATTGATAAACAACTCAATAGCAATTCAAGTACTTGAGAACCTTTTAAAATGATATGAAAATCTAATACAAGTACTTAAAGAAAAACAGATTTTTGTTCAAAGTTATTCCATGAATTGATTCAAGGATTGTTATCTTTTGATCTAAAGTTATGGGGTATTTATACTCCATAAAACATCCTTTCAGATTTGTGGCCATTGATCCAAGAGGTTTGATGAAAAACTACAATGTTCTAGAGCCATCCCAGATCTGAAAAATTGTAATGTTTCTAAATGTATTCGAATACAGTATATGTGTATTCGAATACACGTCTTTATAACGTTCAAAAAATTCAAATTTTACATCTTGTATTCGAATACACATTGGTGTAGTCGAATACAGATTAGTGTATTTTAGCCTTTGACTTAACTTGTATTCAACTACAAATGGGTGTAGTCGAATACACAAAAAGGAATTTTGGCCACTGACTTAACTTGTATTCGACTACAGATGGGTGTATTCGAATACAACATTTAAACTTTTGCCTCTGACTTAAGTTGTATTCGAATACAACATGGTGTATTCGAATACACTTATGCAAATTGTCAAAAATAGGATTTTAAATGATTTGTTAATGTTGTTTTTGATTTTCGAAAATATGTTAAATGCATATGTAAATATGAATTGTTCTCATGTATTTGAATTATTGATTTGTATCATATACCTTTACATTTAATCATTTATTATTTGGATTTTGAAGCTTATTGTGAAGATAGTTTGATCTTCTTTTTGATCTTGTTGCATTGTCCATAGTTGGTTGTCTTGTCGTCATCAAAAACATGTATAAAAATGCCGAAATTGGTTTGATTTCGGGACTGGACGTAGGCCGTCAAACAGACGGCTGAACCAGTATAAAAATCGTGGTGCACAATTTCCTATCCCTTTCTCTTTTATTTCTGCATTGCTTGTTTGATTAATCTTGATTGCATGCGATAGCATAATTCTGTATTGATTGATATGTTAAATGCTTGTATGTGAATCTTTATATTGCTAAGACCTTGAATTCATAACTGTTGAAATTGAAATTATATTGATTACGTTGGTTTCAATATTGATTTCAATACTTGGAAACTGTATATGTTAACCTGATTTTAGATTGTAAAATTGGTAATTAGACTGTCATATAAGTTTTTAATAATTGGATGCCATAATAACCAACATTAATGATTCACACTATTAGTCAATATATCTCATTTAATACTATTATTTTATTTTTATCTTTACTTTTGATTTTATTTCATAAAATCATCTAAATTTATTTAATATTCAGCGTCACATTTTAATTCCTAAAATGAAAACAAACAAAAAATCAATAAACTTTTTATTAAAGATTAATTAGATATGACATCTTTTAATCTATGAGTTGTTAAAATACAAGTTATACAACTTAACAGTTTTAAAACTCAGTTTTATAAATAAATAAAAACCAACTTTTAAATTTGATCAATTAGAAGTGACATCTTTTAATTTTTTGATTTGTTAAGATATAAATTGTACCACTTGGTAGTTTTAAAACTCAATTTAAAAAAATAATAATAATAATAAAACATTTTTAAACGGATTAATTGGATGAAATATTTTTTTACTCATAAAGCTTTCTAGACACTTGTTGTACAACTTGGTAGTCTTAAAAGTAACATTTCAAAATAATTATTCAAATCAAACAAACTCATTTTTTTTTCGTTAAAACAATTTTTTTGATCAACAACAAAACACATTTTCTTTAAAAACAATCAACACACCCGCATTTTCTACCTAAGAGCTATATAGTTTTTATTTTTCCATCACACCAGAAGTTACGTAGGAGCAAGATCACACTCTTGTCAATCACATTATTAAAGAATTCTTTCTTCTTCCATCTATTTCTTAAACACACATTTATTTTAAAATCACATTAAAAAAACAATTGGTATTCATATTTAATAATAAGAAAAATAAATATATTTGAATTAATATTAATTTTGTATAATTAATTATAAATAACCGTATTTTAATAGATGTCGTAGGATATTAATATTTTTCCTACACATAATCGACTCATGTACTCAAAATTTGACTTCAAATACCATTTTTCCTAATCATACCATAACAACAATTATCAGTCAATTTTAATAATTTTTTGTGTATATATTAAATTTCATTAATTCAATTATTCAACATTCTTATATTTCTTTAACAGTCATATTAATAAAAAATTATAAAAATTAGAAATGTCTAGCAATAGGATCTTAAATTATAAATTGAATTGAAATTGATAAATTATCAATTACAATTAACATTTGAAAATGAAATTTACAATTTAAATAAATAAAAAAAACATTTTTACCTTTACCACACTAACAAGACTCCTAAATGCATATGTTAGCATTATTATTATTTAACAAGACTCCTAAAAGTTATTTTGTTTTTTATATAATTTATTCAAAATTATAAAATATAAAAATTAATTAAAATTATAAAATAAATAAAATTTATTTATCAGATTAATTTTATATTTACATATAATATATGTCATATATTTATTCAAATTTTCTAACAAATAAAATAAAATTATTTAATTTTTAATAATTTAAAAAAATTGTAATCAATAAATAATTTCAATTAAAAAAATTTATTATTTATTTAATTTTTAATGTTTTTCATTAATTTATAATATCTAAAAACATAATAAATTAATTGTAAAAAAATACTATATTATTTTATTATTTAAATATAATATATATTGTACCACGTGCAAGTGACCCATAACATTGAGATTAGTTAATTCAAATCAAAATAGGAGACTTTGAGAAAACATAAAAGAAGCTCACAAAAAATGTTCAGTTCTAACCAAGTAAGTAGCTTGAGAGCCAACAACAAAAATTGCTTCACCACCTTCCAAATTTCCTCTGTAAAATCACTACCTACTCTCAAAATTGCAATCTCTCTCCCAATCACGCAGAACAGAGTCGTCGATACACACAATTTAGTCGCTGTGAACATCAATAAATTACCTCAACCAAGGTTCCGAAAAGGTCCTCTCTCTCTCTCTATCTCTATCTCTACAAATCATATTTTTGTTAATTTCCATTAATAGGTCATTACTTAGCTCAAGTAATTGTTTTCGTGCTGTCAAAATATCATTTGCAAAGGGTATATACGTGTACATTATTTACAAATTGCGTCTCTTTTTTATTTACAGTAGTGAGGTGTGAAGTGTGAACTATTATCAATACACTAAATGGTGGAAGTTTTTATTTACTCACGCATTCACTTCCTTTGACTTATGCATCAAATTGTGTTCATGTAAACTCAGCATTCACTTCCAAGGCTCAAGTAAACAATGTAGTTATGAATAAAGCCAAATAGTACTAACTTGCATTCACACAATCGGATCCGGTAGTGCTACCTGTCATTAATTCAAGTGTTAAAATTGAAAAATGAAGCCATGGATGTGTTTTGTATAACCTTGAATAATGTTTTTTTTTTCTCCCTTTCTTTTAGTGCTTGATTGATTGAAGAGAATTAAGCTTCTATGATAGCTAGCCATGGTCAAAAGTGAGCCTCCACCACGCCTTGAGGTAATACATTTACTAATTTAATTATTACTTTAGCTAAACATACATTATTTCTTATTTAAATTTAAATTATTTGGTTATGTTAGGGTAAATATGCTGCAATAGTGATTTGCTGGCTTCTTGGAATTGGTGGTCTTTTCTCTTGGAACAGTATGCTCACAATTGTAGATTACTATATTTACTTGTTTCCGGTAATTTTTTAACTTTCTAATGCATTTTACAGTTTAGAACAGAATAAATCATAGTTGAATTTTCCATTAATGGGTGCAGTTTTGTTATCTAATTAAACGATAAACAATGAATCGTACTGTAATGAATTTCTTTACTCATTGTCATTGTTTACCAAGAAAATCACTAAACTTTCTGAACAAAACATTACAGTTGTTGTATTTTTCTAATTTGTTTCACAGATCTCCTTACAGTGCTATGTATTCTAGCAAAGCAATCATAGTTTGTTTACTTCAATGCATATGCATATTTCATTTTGTGATTCTCATATGTTGTTACTTGTTTCTTATTTACTTTTTGTTAAAACTCATATCATAGGATTGTCTCTGAAATTTGAATATATCTTTTTTCACTTCCTTTCCTTTGTGCAGAAATACCACCCCTCTAGGGTGCTTACCCTTGTATATCAGCCATTTGCATTCATAACATTAGCAATTCTGGCTTACAACGAGGAAAAAATAAGTACAAGGCTGCGGAACCTGTTTGGATATACTGTCTTTTTCTTCGGCATTTTGACATTGTTAATTGTAAATCTCGTTCATTTGTTTATAGACTTTGATTCCTCTAGAATATGAATTTGGGTATTATTTTACTTTTCCTATTTACTTTCCGTAGTTGGATTTAGCAACATCTGGTAATGGAGGGATTGGAACTTTCATTGGTATATGTATAGTTAGTGCGGTATTTGGAATGGCAGATGCGCATGTACAAGGAGGAATGGTTGGAGACCTATCCTACATGATTCCGGAATTCATTCAGGTCAGTATCACCAATTGAAATGTGTGTGGTCAAATAGCGGCTATAGCTCTGTCATAGTGCCATACTATATGGGAACTTGAACATATTTCTATTGTTTTACGATACACTATTTAGTACCAATTAGTGTTGTTAAATAGCGGCTATTTTGGCACAATAGCACTATGGCGTTGTGAAATTTGAACAATCCGCTATCTTTTTGCGATCTGCAGTCAAGAAATACTTTCAATATTATGCATTCTTTTAATGTTTTTATTGCTGCAGTCTTTCCTTGCTGGTTCTGCAGCGTCTGGTGCGCTAACATCTGCTTTGAGGTTAATTACAAAAGCAGTATTTGAAAATTCTCCAGACGGTCTTCGCAAAGGAGCTAGTAAGTTTAACTCTCCAATGTCTACCTTGGAAACATTTGATGATTCAGAGTTTAGCTGTATAAATGGTTAGCATGGTAATGATTTTAGGCTTTCCACCTTTTGTATATCTAGCCTCTATTTATGTTCTCTAATTTTTTATAGGAATAACTTTGCAAATCAATTTTTTATCTCGATTTTCAAACAATTCAACAAGATATTCCTGATTACATAGTTTATTGAAGATTGATAGTGTTTCCCTGAAATATGAATGAAAGTGGACTATAGTTCCTATGCAACAGTGTCCTCCACCATATATATTTTTTGTTACTAATAATAAGGAATTAGTCTAATTCTAAAGAATCATTATAAATGTACAACTGAATATATTGAGAGTCCTATGAGTGCAGTATATGGCTATTCAGACCACCAATGTCAATTTCTTGTAATACATCAAAGTTTTGTGACGATTGTCCCATTTCTTGTATGTTGTCTTTAGATATATAGTATATACAATTATGACTCTTGTACTAATTTGTCATTATTCTGATCATGTGTAATTATACTGGCCCTGCAGTTCTATTCTTTGCCCTATCATCATTTTTCGAGCTTCTGTGTGTTATTCTCTACGCATTTGTCTTTCCAAAATTACCAATCATCAAGTACTACCGTTCAAAAGCAGCGTCTGAAGGATCCAAAACTGTTTCAGCTGACCTTGCTGCCGCAGGCATCAAGGCTTCACCCGGCGGAGTACTGTTTCTTTTCTTTTCGTTGCAATTTGTCATGGACACTCCTAATTGTTAAGATTTCGTTTCATTTTTTTTCCAGGCCTCGGAGGATTCAAAACAACAGGACCGCAAAGGGATAAAACAATTGTTGTCGGAAAACATTGATTATGCACTTGATTTGTTCCTAATATATGTGCTAACACTGTCTATTTTCCCTGGATTCTTATCAGAAGATACTGGGTCACACAGTTTAGGCACCTGGTATGTGATGGGGTTTTTAAGTGTTTGTATTTGCCGAAATATGATATGTATTATATATGGAGACGCCTCGTTCTAAACGTTTTACTTCCTTTGTTCTAATTTTTGTGTGTATAAGCCGATTTAAGAGCTGATTGATATTTCAGGTATGCTCTTGTTTTAATTGCTATGTTTAATGTGTGTGATCTTATCGGAAGATACATTCCACTCGCAAAAATCTTGAAGATGGAGTCTAGAAAGTTGATCACTACAGCAGTCATTTCTCGATTTTTACTTATTCCAGCATTTTATTTCACTGCAAAGTATGGTGAGCAAGGTTGGATGATAATGTTGACATCTTTCTTGGGGTTATCTAATGGTTACCTCACTATCTGTGTTTTCACTTCTGCACCAAAAGGTTACAAGGTGAGTGTGTTAAAAGAATATAACGTTTTAGAGGTTTAGAATTGTGCAGATATAAATTCATTGTTTAAATACTATTTTAGTCCATCCAATTATAGCGTTGTTTGGATTTAGTCTTTCCAATATTTTTTTGTTTGTATTTAGTTCGTGCAAATTAAAAAACAGTTTATTGTTTGGATTTGTACAATTGGGGACTAAAACAAAAAAACAGTATAATTTGAGGGATTTAAACCTAAATTGATTAATACTTTTTTATTTATTTTACTTTTGTAGGGACCTGAACAAAATGCTTTGGGAAACATGTTGGTATTGTGTCTTCTTGGAGGTCTTTTTGCAGGGGTAATACTTGACTGGTTGTGGTTAATAGGTAAAGGATGGTGAGATTTTATATTAATTAACCAAGGTAAACTAGGGAAATGGAAGAGGCATTGTTCATAAATAGATGTGGAAATATGTTGAATTTTGCACTCTTATATTCGTATCCTTAATTGTGAATATAATTAATAATGCCTTGGTCAATTTGATGGGAATTTGATATTATGCAATTTAGTTAGATTGATTTATTTAGTTTTTTTGACAAAAGCTAGATGAAATTGTATAATAATTCAATCATATTCTTTATATGATGTTAAATGATAATAAGCAATCCCATACAATTAAAGAAACTAAGAAAAATAACAATATTATATCATCTAGTACAAATATTACAATTAAAGAAACTAAGAAAAATAACAATATTATATCATCTAGTACAAATATTCAACTGGATACATTGTAGTCACGATATATACATACTAGAGGTGATTATTGTTGGAATCACTAGAAAAATTAATTGGAACCATCCAAATAGGTGGTGGATCCATCTTAGTTACATATGGAGCAAAGAACTTGACACTTTCGTCTTGAAGATTGAAAACACCCCAATCATGTCCACCATATGAATAATCCAAATCCATCTCTTCCCACCTATCATCGCTAAAGTAAATTAAATTTCCATCTTCAAATCTTGATCCATCCACCAATGTAGACTCATTAGCACCAACAAATAAAACTTGACTATCTAAACACTTTATTTTTTCCCAACTTTTCTTTTTAAAGTCAAGTTTATACACATTAAAATGCTTTGTTCTATAAGGACAAATTTCACCGTACGATAAATCATAACCTTCATAGACTACTTCACCATTATTATTAACAAAATTACCAATAAACCTTTCTACCATAAAAAATTCCCCTTTAGACACCACCAAGTATAATTGAGTTGAAAACTTATCACTTGAAAATTTTTGTACTTCTTCTTTATCTATATTCATGGCAGGATAATGAACATCCAAAATCTTTCTTGGAACACCTTTAGAAAAATTCCATCCTTCAATAGACCCATCTCCAGCCAAAGCATAAAGAATAGTGTTGTCAAACACAATGTCACAATAATTTCTTTTCGCATCAATGAGTTCGACCCATGCTCCATTATGGTTACAAAATGCAATCTTGCGAGGGTAACTAAACATAATTGCAAGTGTGTATTGTGAAGGAGATGGAGAAGACTTCAACACAGCTTTGAAAACAAAAAGTTTTTTTAGGTGTTCGGCATAATAAGAAAAAGATGGGACTTTTGCACGGCGAATAAAAGCATTGTGAAAAGGTTGAACATTAATGGAAGTGTTGGTAAAAGGGTTTAGAAGAAGAGGAAAACCCATGTTGTCAAGAAGTATGAAAAAATTGTGGGAAGAACCCACACACCAAGAACCTACATGACCAACGAATATGTTGTTCCATTCGAAGTGTTTGATGGTACGATGAAGAGTTGTTGTGTTGTTGTTGTCGTTGTCCAAGTTTGTGTCGTGGATGAGAGAAGGAATGACAGCATACGGAAGTGTTGAGAGGGAAGCCATTCTTTCAAGTATTGATACAATTTCAAGTATTGATACAATGACTTAATGAGAGACCTATAAACTTAAATAAATAGGTGATGTGAATGGATCATGTCTATTGGGGTTTTAAGAAGATTTAGAATCTTTTTGAGATTTTGTCAAAAATAAATTAAAAGAACTCTCTTAATAATTTTATAAGAAAAAAACTTCTTGAAATAAGTAACTATTTTTAGAAAGATATTATTTTATCTTTTTTTTTTTATGAAAAATC
>JBBPBT010001444.1:2981356-2991615 GCA_037974875.1 Cicer bijugum
CTAAAACAAAATTTCTTATATTTAAAAAAAAGAGAAAAAAAATTTACTTATTAAAAATTTTAAAAACGGAATTTCCAAAATATTAATAAAACTACAGAAAAAAAATTTACATAGTAAAAATTGAGAAAAACATTATATACCAAAAATTTCAAAAATATAATTTATAGTAGGTAAATAAAAACCAAAGAGAAAAATTTACATATTAAAAATTTTGAAATCTTGAAATTTTTAGTATATAAAAAATCGTGAGAATGTTCTGAAAATCGTTTCAAAATTATCGATATATAAAAATAATTGAAAAACAAAATTTATTTTGAAATTTCTGATATGTAATGAAAACTAAAAAAATATGAGAAGTAGAATGAAAATGTTGGGGTATGAAATTCAATTCTCACATGGGCGAGTTGGGGATACATTATATCTAATTTAAGTCCAGACTGATTTCGATCTAGCTACTTCTTATGTTAGTTAATAAAATCTTATGTTAGTAAAAAATAATTAAATTTCCTGTTAAAAAATTAATGATTATATTTGATGATTTATGGTGATGTCTTTTTCAATTTCTTTTAATTACGGTTTCATGTTTGTACCCAAAAATAAATTTTTGTCTCATGTAAGAAAAGAGAAATCAAGAAAATATTAACCATCTCTATTTATTTTTATTCGATTATACTTTTATTTTTTTATTTATTAAAAGTTTACATCATTAAGATCATGCGTATATAAGTTTTATACAAATTTAAAATTATTTAATATGTTATGAAGATTCACACAAATTAACAGTGTTCCATATACGAAGCATAATTTATTAATTTTGATATATCTCAATAAAAAAAATCATAATCTATTAATTTTGATATATATCAATAAAATATTAAATATTTTGATGTGTCTTAATAAATTTATTTGTATAAATAATGAAGACGCCAATATGTATCTTGTAAGTTTAATTGAATTATATGAAACGGTGAAAGTGGATGATAACTCAAAAGAAGCTAAAAAGATAAGTCTTTTTCCATTGTCTCCAAAAGATTATGCTGAGTAGCTTAATCCACTGCCATGTGGAATGTTCTAGAAGACAAGTTCCTTGTGAAATATTTACCTCCAACCATGTTTTGTAAAAAAAAAAAAACAAGAAATCTCCAACAAGAGATATAAGAATGAGAATCTTTATGATGCATACAATAAATTTAAGAGCTTATTGACAACATTTCTGAAAGCATGTTTTTGATAAAACTTCTCAAATATAAATATTTTGCAATAGTGTGAAGCCAAATACTAGAATTACTTTTGATGTTGCAGAAGGTGGTTCTCTGAATTACAAGATTGCAACAAAAGTAAGGAAGATAATTAAATTCATGGCATCAAACAAGCAAATGATTTTGTAGGATAGAGGTGGTGGATACTAGAAATTAATACTCTAGATGTTAGTGATGACTTAAGGGAAGTTGATCTCTATGTAGATATTAGAGGTCATTGCTGTTGAAAAACTGGATGCTCGATCTGAAAATATAACAATCCCAAGTTGCCCAAGTGAAATTATTGGAACATATAGGTTGTGTCTTTTGTGGTGGGACACATAAGAATGGAGATTTTGAATTTCCAGATGATGATTTAGACAAGTTGGAGGAAGTGAACTTTGTGAGCAATAATATTAAATGTCAACATAATAATTGAGAATCCGATACATTTAATCTGAGATGAAAAAAATCATCTAAATTTCTCATTGATGGATCAACAAGGTTGCTCTCAAAGGCAATATGAAGGGCCACAAAATCAATAATCCCCTCATAAGAGAAAAGTTGATTGGGAAGTTGCAATTCAGATACTATCATCTGATACAAATTATATCATCGAAGAGTCGAGAGCTGTCTAGAAGAATTGTTAAACATTATCACTAAGAGCACCTAGAAATCTACCAAAAAACAATGTTAATTTTGTTACAACTAGGAGCAGAGAGGTGATTGAACCACAACAACTCATAGCCAAAAAAGGTGCGAGTGATTCTATCTAGTAAAATAGGAGAAAGTTGTGAATGAGAAAGCCATCACAACATCGTTACATAAGTGTACAATTATTGAGATGAAATAAGAACTTGATGTTTAAAAGAAAGAGGTTTTGCCAAAGCCTAATATTCGACTCCCATATCCTAGAAAAATAATTTGATAAGTTTCTTAATGTTTATAAAAAATTGCATATTAACATCCTTTTTTCAGAAAAACTAGAGAAAACTCCAATTTACGCCAATTTCATGAAAGAGGTCTTGTTAAACAAGAAAGAAATATTAGAAAAGAAACAAAGATGTTTATTGAAAAGTGTAGTGAAAATTTTCAAAATAATATCGCACCAAAACTTAAAGATCATGAGAGTTTTTCTATTCCTCGTACTATTAGAGATATAACTTATAGGAAAGTCTTGTGTGATTTTAGAGCGAGTGTGAGTCTCATGTCAGTTTTATCTACCAAAGTGGAAGAGTTAAAGACACACAAGTGATTTTGCAATTTGAGAATCATTCTAGTAAACCATTGTATGGTGGTTGAAGTTTTTTTTAAATAATGTAATTTTAATTATATTAAAATTATTTTTTAATATGTACAATAAGTTTGAAATAATTTATACTATTTTGAATAAATTCTCATAAAATTATTTTTTAAAATATTAAATTAACATTATTTCTCTTAATCTTTCGCAAGCAGACTCGTTAACTAATTATTTGGTTACCAAAGATTTAATAAAGCTCTACTAGTATACCATTTGGTAGGTAATGATTGTTTGATAAAGATTGTTATCACTAGATTTTTTTTTCAATACTACTTACTACAAAATAGAGTTTTTAACCTAAAAGTGTTGATTTAATTATCTACTACCCGAATTACCAAACATGGAACATTAACAAACATGGAACATAGTCTTAATATAAATATGTTTAACTCGATTTTTTAAATAATCTAGTTAAAAAAAACGAGGGGTGACAATTTTGTAGATATATAAAACATGTTTAATTGAATTATAACAATAACCGACTTAACGATTCGATAAATGGATCATTGGAATAGATAGATATACTTGAACAATACATCGTCTCCCTTAGAATTGTATAAGAAGTTTTTTATTGGTATGACTCAATCAAATAAAAATGATGTATATAATTATGATGTCAAATAGATCAATCGTTTACGTTTTTTTCTTATTCTTTATGGGAAAAAAAAAAGTTGATTATAAAAAAAATAGCATATATTATAGCTTATTCCTCTGTGTTAGAACATATAAATTTGTTATAATTGACTTAAGAGAATTAACAATGGAATGAGAAAAATGAGTTGAAAGTATCAATTTCTGTGTTTACTTGTTGCACAAGAAACAATATTTATATTAGCTATTTTTACAAACACTTGCTACAATACATTGATAACTAACTACTAACTTCCTTAACTACTTCTTAATAAGCTTTAACCACTTTCTAAAATTCTCTAGTTGTTTTTATGAATTATACTTTTAACATTCTCCCTAATTCAAAATAACTAAGGATGTTATACTGAGGTTGCTCCTCATTTCTTGAAACTTCAACCTCTTTAATGGCTTTATGAGGATATATGCATTTTGTTCACTTATGCTACAATACTCCAACTTAAGTTTTTCTTTGATCACTTGGTCTCTTAGGAAGTGAAATCTTGTTTCAATGTGTTTGCTTCTTCCATGAGCAATTGGGTGCTTTGTTAAGTATTTGTAGATTTGTTGTCAATCATTATCTTCAATGCTCATTCATCTCTTAGTCCCATTTCAGCCATCAATTCTTCCAGCCATAAAGCTTGACAAGTTTTCATTGATGCAGCCACATACTCAGCTTCACATGTAGATAGAGTTGTTATGTTTTTGCTTCTTTGAACACCATGAAATTGGTGTCTTATTCATCATGAATACATAACCGCGGTGCTCTTTCTATCATCCTTGTCTCCATACCAATCAACATTCGTATATCCAATTAATTCAGCTTCACTTTCATTTGAACATGTAGGATATAGCAGACAAATTCACTAGTTCCTTTGATATATCTCAATATCTTATTTGCTACCAAGTAGTGAGGTGCTCTATATTTTTCCATATATCTATTAATCAATCCAACACTATAATCTATGTTAGGTCTAGTATTGCACAAATATCTCAATGATCCTACCATTTGCTTGAATATTATGGGATTAACCATCTCTTTCTTTCAATAGTGTCAGCTCTGTTTCTAAAGGAATGCTTTTGCCATTGCAGTCTTGCTTGTTAAACCTCTTCAATACATCAGTGACATACTTCTTCTGGTGCATGAATAGTTCATTCTTTATGGTAACAAATTCAATTCCAAGGAACTAGGATAATATTCCAAAATATGTCATCTCAAACTCTTCTTTTGTTCTGGCCTTGAACTAGTCTATTTATGTTTCATCATAGCATGTTCCTAATATGTCATCAACAAAAAGACATATCAGTATTGTAGGCAGTGTTGTTTCCCTTTGAACATAGACCTCATGCTCATTCACACATTTTTCAAACTGATGCTCTATGAAGAATATGTTGATTTCCTTGTTACAAACCCTAGGAGCTTGTTTTAGGCTATACAAGGATTTTTTCAGCCTATACACATTGTCTTCTTTTCCTTTTATCTCAACCTAGTGATTGTCTCACACAAACTTCTTCTTCCAATGGTCCATGGAGAAATGTTGATTTTACATCTAGTTGATGCATGGACCAGCCTTTGTAATGGCCATTGACACTACAAGCCTCAGAGTTTCAATTCTAGAAAATGGTGCATACACTTTATCATAGTCTAGTCCATGTCTTTGTAGGAATCCTTTTGCTACAAGTCTGGCTTTGTAGTTGGGAACCTCACCGTTAGGCTTCATTTTGATTTTATAGACCCATTTCACATCAATTGGTCTTTTGTGCATTGGTAAAGTCGTCATCTCCCAGGTTTTTTTTTCCTTACTATGACATTAAGCTCATCTTCCATTGCTAACCTCCAGTTTGGATGACTTAGGGCCTCATCATCCCTAACCGGTTTTGATTAAGCTAATAATACAAAATGTATCAACTCTTCATCTACATTGATTGTTGAATCATATGGTAATTCAAATTTTGCCAATCTAACAGAAGGTTGTCTGGCTCTATCATATCTTCTCATTGGTTCTGGAGTTGGTTGTGTTATTGATCTTGTTGCTTGATCATTATACATATCAACTACTACTGCACTGCATGAGATGGCTATGACACCTATCTTCCAGTCCCATTCTTTTGACTCATCAACCAATATGCCTCTTCTTATAACCATTTTCCCTTTGTTTGGTGCATAAAGTTTATAAGCCCCTATTAAGTCATATCCCAACAACACCATCTGCTCAAACCTATCATTTAGCTTTCTTTTGTTTTGAGTCGGCACATGTCTAAAACATAGTGAACCAAACACTCTTAAATGGCTGACATTTGGTCTTCTTTCAGACCAGGCCTCTTCAGGTGTCTTAGTACCAAGTTTTTTGGTTGGCTACCTATTCAATATGTAGACTGCAGTTGACACTACTTATCCCCCACAACATGTGAGGCATTTTATTTCCCTTTAGCATGCTCTTAGCCATGTTCAAGATGGTTGGGTTGCTTCTTTCAGTAGCTCAACTGTGTTGTTGTATGCATGGTGCAGTCACTTCATGTACCATTCTTTTTTTTTTCTCAAAACTTATGAAATTTATGAGATTTGTATTCACTACCTCCATATGTCCTGATTACCATAAGATTACAGACACTTTATTTTTCTACCATCACTTTGAATCATTTAAACACATCAAGCACTTCATTTTTCCTTTTAATTAGATATATCCAAGTTTTTCTTATTAAATCATCAAAGAATGATACAAAGTAATTGTTTCCTCCTATTGACATTTCTTCAAATGGACCACAAACATCAGAAAATTTTACCTCCATCATCCTTGAAAATCTAGTTGGCACTTCTAATTTGAATGAATTCATGTGTTGCTTGGTCTGACAACATTCCTCACATATCTCATTTGGTATATGAATTTCAGGAATTCCTAGCACCATGTCACTGCCCTGCAGCATCTGAAGACTCCTAAAATTATAATGATAAAATCGTTGATGCCTTAGCCAGCTTCACTTCTGACTTCAGCAACCAAGCACTGGTTTTCACTCATTTGAATTTCAATCTTGAAGATTCTATTCTTGGAGAGTGGTGCCTTGAAGTTCACCTTTCTTCAAGCTATCAAACATCTTCTTTTGTCCATTTTTCATCTTCAATGAGTATCCTTTTCCAGCAATTGTCCAAAACTCAACATATTATTTTCATGTTTGGTACATACAACACATCACATATGAAGGATTGTTTGTCATCCCTTCTCTAAATTGTTAGAACATATGAGTTTTTTATAATTGAGTTCAGAGAATCAAGAATGGAATGAGATAAAAGAATTGAAAGTATCAACTTATGTGTTTACTTGATGCACAAGAAACAATATTTATACTAGTTATGTTTACAAGCACTTACTACGGTACATTGATAATTAACTCCTAACTTCCTTAACAACCTTTAACTACTTTCTAACATCCTCTAACTATTTTTATGAATTATATTTTTAACACTCTGCACGCGAGAAACCTTACAAAATATTTGCTTCATCAATATGTAAAAGTTCCATTCAGTTTGTTTCTCCCTCTCCATTCCTTGTTTGTTGTTGCGGATACCATTCGTTTTTATCTATGTTTTTCATTGTTGTTATCATCGTTCGTTCATTTATTGTTGTTCGTATCGTTTTGTTATCGTCACTTTTTGCCTCCAACTTTTTAAATTTATTTCATAATTTCATTCTTGCACTAAAAGGTTATGCTAGAGTGTGTCAAATTGTTGTTGGAGTTGATACAATTCTCTGTATCTAACTAGCAATCGATTTCTTATAAATTATGTAGTCAATAGTTTATAAGTTGTAAAGTTTAAGTAGAAAGAGATGAAAATTTAGAAGTAACTTAAAATGGGATTTATGCGTAAGAAAATTAATTATTTTTTTATTCACGTAACAAATCAGAATATCTACATTGTCTGATATGAAATTTATAGTTGAGAGTGTATATGAAAACAATGGAGTCTATAATAAGATAACAAGGACAATAAAGAAGAAAAACTTATATAAGTTTGAAAAATAGTATTAAAATGGTAATGTTCTAGCAATTGTAAAAATCACTCTCTATTAGTTAATTTTTAATAACTACCCCTCCTATAATTCAACTTTTGCTTCTAATCTGTTTGGGAGTATAATTGAGTGTTTACTCTTATTCTTATGCTATTTTTTAAAACTGGCATGTTATAAATTTTATTGGTGGATTTAAATATGTTTATGTCATGATAATAGCATAAATATGCTTGTTGTAAGTCGAAATAAGTCTGAGTAAGCCTTCTTAATCAATTTATATTACATGTTTTATAAGAGATTCTGCTTGTACATCCTTGTAATTAAAAATCATTCATTCTTAGTTGTGATGGTCTAGGAGATATATGTTAAATGTTAATTCTTTTAGAAGACCCCGACATACTTTTGAGACTGATATAAGTTTTAAGGAAAAATGTAATTTTATTCTTTTAACTTAATATGTACTGTTATTTATTTTTAATAGAAGTAGTTATGGATCGTAGTTGGATGAGCAGTAGTCATTTAAATGAAGAATGTCACAAAGGAGGAGCTGAGTTTTTATAATTTTCTTTAAAAAACATTCTAAAAATGAAGGAAAATTTTATTGTCCTTGTATTAAATGTTTAAATGGAAATTCGCTTCATTTTAAGGAAGTGTATTGGAAAGAGAAGAAGTTTGTGAAGATATGGACAATCGGCTTGAGGACATGATTTGTGATATTGAACAGGACTATTTTCAACGCGCACATGTACATGATAGTTTTTTCCACGACAAAGAAGAAGCTTTGTATTATGGGTACACTTACTTCACACGATTGTCTGTGGTGCAGAGATTGTTCAACTTGAAAGCGAGAAATTGATGGACACATAAAAGTTTCACTGAACTACTTACATTGTTGAAAGAAATGTTTCCTAAAGGTCACACATTGTCAAACCATTATTATGAGGTAAATAATGTATTGTGTGTAATGACTATCGAGTATAAGAAAATACATGCATGCCCGAATGATTGCATATTGTACCGAAAATACATGCATGTCCTAAGTGTGGGTTATCACGCTATAAAGTGAAATATTATAATTCCAATTGTGAAGAAAGTAATTGATGTAATTTTTATTTTCTTTGTTACTATTGTACTTAACTATAATATTGTTATACACTAAATCTTTTATTTGTCATGTAATGTAGGAAATATCAAATGTTACTAATAATGAATTTATTAAAAAGAAATGTTATCAATATATGGATGAGCGTCGGAGGAAATTTAGAGTTACACTAACAAGGAGATACTTAAATAATGAGTACCTCCTGTTGATATATACTCTTTTATTGATAACGAAATATGGCATGTGTTCATTAAGACTCGAGAGGATCCTTCCTTTCAGGTTAGTTTCATTTGTAATATGTTTGTTCGGTCAAATTTTTATAGAACTATCTTTAATTGGTGTGTAATTTACAATAGGAGAAAAGAAAGAATGCCCAAATAATTCAGTCTTTTAATAACTACCCCTGTAGATTGTCTCGTTAGAGATATGCATTGCTAGAAAAAAGAATAATGTAAGACAAATAAAACAAAGGCAATACTCAATTGGAGATTCAGAAGTTCAACCTCCATCTCCACCATCACGTCATGAGAGGTGGAAGAGAGCCCAACAAAAACCATCAAGACTCAAGAGAGTATACATAAGAAGAAACACGTCTTATTGTTGAAAAAATTGTAAGTAAATATGTAATTCTAATTTCTTAATTACACAATTGATGCATAACAAGTTTCACATATTTTTGTTTAAATTGTATGTCGTAGGATTCTCTTGTTTCAAAAGGACGTCAAGATATCTTGACGGAAGGCATCGAACGACCTGAGCACTGATCATGTTCGAGCGATTGGGGGAGGTGTGGGGAATTCAACAATACTTTGGATGGAATTCTCGTTCACCCTCTATCTAACCTATTATAATAGCAACCAAATAGAGACCATAAAAGTATAATTTACTATGGTGATTAGAGAACAAGTGATGCAAGATATATCATCTATGATTTTCTCTCAACAATACAAGAATTTTCCAATTTTATCTCCTAATACCAATTTATATGCAATCACAAAAGCAATTTGTTCTAGTGTGCCACCTATAGTAGATGAAGATGATATACCAGAACATTGTCAATTGTATATTGATAGGCATACTCACATTGTGGCATATGTTGATGTGTACAAGTTGGGGTCCACTATACATAATCAACTTCTAAATAATGATATGGTGAGGTTCACAGTTACTAAGGTGTTAGATGTAAATGCTCAAGTACATATGCCCACTGATGAAGTGATAATTGTTGTTCAAGCCCTCAAAATATTTATTCAATGACCAAAAAGACTTTTGCTACTTGTTTCTGATAAGGTATTCGTTACACATGTCTTTCTCTATTTACGCATGAGTTCTTTTAAATATGTTGGCTAATCAATGATTTTAATGGTTTAGGATATTGAGGTATCAAAGAAATATAATATTCCACCCAAGATGCAAAACTTTCAACTAAATTATGTTGAACAATTGATGGTAATGACAATTAATATGTCAAAGCCTTTAAACTTGAAGTTGGAACTAGTTGTTTTTCCTTTCATTGAAAGATATTATGGGTTGTGCATGTGTAAAGAAGAGCAAGGCATCACCATTTTACAAGTTTGTTTAACATATGTATGTTTTATTTATAAATTTTGTCAAATTATGAATTTTATTTACAATGAAAATTATATTTCATATCTTAGGTATTTACATCGTAATTGTATTAACTTGGGAAAGAGTGAAGTTATTAATTTATTGATCTAAGTTTTTATTCAGAGAAAAAATTATTCAATTAATGCTCAAGCCCACATTCAAAATAAGTTGTACAAAGAAGGAAAAAAATTATTACCTAGCACCTTATCTCTTAGAGTAAGTATTTGTCCATTATAATTAATCGCTTATAATAAAGAGAATTGAATATAACACATATTTAATTATTTGTTGTTATATATGTAGTCGTCAATGGTAATTGTTTATTATTAATCATAATAAGTTTAATGTAATGTTCATTGAAATGAAGTCAAATT
>JBBPBT010001444.1:3004839-3032691 GCA_037974875.1 Cicer bijugum
TGTGGAAGTTTTCTTTTTGGGACTTTAATAACTGAAATTTTTTACCCTTTTAATATATAGGATAAGGCTAATAATTAGTGGGTAGTGAGATTGACAGTAACAAATTTATAGCACATATTAAGATTTTTAAATTTTTGTTTAGTATGTTAGATTAATTATTTAATTAATTATAAATTGACAATTTATAATCAATTGAGAATTATTATTAATATATATTGTAGTATATTGTTATTAAGTATTAATTAATTAATTGATAAATATATGTTGAGTTTTGTTTATAAATGCACTGTATCATTTGATAATTAATGTAACTCGCTGAAATCCTAGAAGATAAATACAGTAGTTCACCTCTCATTTTTATTCTTTCAATGAAGATAAATACAGTAGTACACAATTTAAAAAAAAACATAAAATTACACAATTCTTTAATTTATATCATAAACAAAATATTATAAATATAATTTATTATAATTTTTATGTATAAGGATTATTATTAGAATCCTTCAATTTATAATTTTTTTCAATTCTTTTTTTTAAAATTTTCAAATTTTTGGAATATGTAATTTTTCGGATATTTTCAATACCCAGTTTATATTCTAGAAATTTTACAATAGTAGCAAGAAATGCCAAAAAAACATGTAGGGGCAAAATTAGAATTTACAAAAATTGTTGAAGTATGGTATGGATTGGGGACTAGGTGGAGTCCCTAATAGCCTAACAGATTTTGACTTCTCACACTCACACTTGTGCACGTGCAAAGCCTTGTTGAAATTGTGTTTTACTCTCATATTCAACCCTTAATAAATGTGCTATTCATAACCATTATTTTGGCACTAACGAGTGGATTAGAGTCGTAAGTTGGGGGAACACTTGTAAAATAATTTGTGCAAATCTGCATGTCCACTACTTTGAAAGGCTTTTAATAACAAAAGTGATAATGACTTTATGATTTCTCGTTACTCAAAGGCTAAAAGCACTTTTAGTTTACTCAACTCTTTATTCTTCTGCTTTTTTAAGGCTAAAAGCCGCTGGAAAAATGTTTCAAAGCACGTAATTCTAATGTTATCTTATCAAGGGTGGAAAAAATTCACATCTAAATTAAAATTGTTTGAATTCGTTTTTAGTTCAAAAAGATTGAATTAATTTTTTTTTAATTTTATAAATTGCATCGAATTGGTTTTATAAATAAATGAATCGGTTTATTATTTTAAATTAAATTAAACCGGTTTTAATTTAATTTTACTTGTTTAAATTGAACTGAATTGTTATAATAAGGATGATACCGAATTGCTCAAACTTTTTTTATTCATATAGTCTTTTTTTTTATAGACAAAATTTTACATAATTATGCTAATTACTTTAAAAAACAGAAGTTCAATTCTAGTTTTTTAAATTAAAAATTGGTTCGTTCAATTTTTTAATTAATTTTTAAAAATCAATTCGATCAATAATTAATAAAAAATAATTTGATTTTTAATTTTTATAAATCAGTTTAATTCAAAAATAATTCAATTTAATTCTCCCGTTTAATTCAATTTTTGATATTTTTAAACACTTTTATTATCTACTGCACGTCCATCATTAAAATATTTGAGATATTTTTCTTATCTCAAAGAGTATAGCAGTTCCAAACACAAAATTAGATTTGTGGGATAATTGCAATATCATCGCTTGTTAGATAAGCTAATAAGACTATGTGTTGATAAGCTTGTAAATATCCATTATGTTATAAACTGTTGTAGCGAGTTAGAAATTCGTTACTTTGTTAATAACTAACTTTATGATGTAAGATTTATGAATGATAGAAATTATGAGAAAATAGATGAGTGTTTCATTGATCTAAGGAGAGAAAAACAAGTGAGTTTGAGTGAAGGATACCACAGTTCAACCGCAAATTCTTGTAATTTCGAAATTCTTTGATCGTTGAATAATAATTCTGCATCAGCGAATGTAGAAGAAATTGCTCTTAACTCCGATAATTCTGTGTTCTTTCTTTTCTTATTCTACTTTGTGTATTTTTTTTAATCAATTTTTGCAAATTGATATCAGAGCTAAACGGATAAAAACTATAACAAGTTTAAGAATCATTTGATTTAATTCTTTCTGAAATCATGATATAAGAGTGAAGAATGGGTTGAAATGTTCATGAGCAGACTACGATCAGACAGTCCAAACAAGAAAGTATAGGAGACATTTATTTTTATTATTTCCGAAATATTATTATTATTTTCGGATAAAAAGTTCAAATGAGTTTTACTTCAAGAATCATCAAAATGTAAAATGAACCGTTTATTTGGTGAAAACATGTTGAAGTGAAAAAAAATCCAAGTGTTTAAGGATAATTTATTTAAATATTTTTTTTAAAGTTGTCAAAATACTGAAAAATATAAATTAAAATGTCTTGATATTATTCCCCTTCAAGAGTTTACATTTCCGCCGATCATGTACACGGTCTTCAATTTTTTTTTCTTTCTTTTTTTTAGTTTAATTGTTAATTTAATAAATCAAAAATAATAAAAATATTTTAAAAAACAAAATACTATCAATAAACTCAAATAAAATACATTAAATTAAAGAGAAAAAAAATACAATTGAGTAGATATGTCAAAACAAATAATATGTTGTATTAGTAATTAACAGTATGTAAATTATTTTTACCTGATTTTTTTTTTTTTTGAAATAGAAATGACAAAAACAT
Source organism: Cicer bijugum (assembly GCA_037974875.1). Classification (NCBI taxonomy): domain Eukaryota; kingdom Viridiplantae; phylum Streptophyta; class Magnoliopsida; order Fabales; family Fabaceae; genus Cicer; species Cicer bijugum. Next base: position 3,007,538 of record JBBPBT010001444.1, read on the forward strand.
TATTATGTTTAAATTAGACTGGATCATTCATAATTGATCAAAATGAAATAGAAATGACAAAAACATCATTATGTTTAAATTTGACTGAATCATTCATAATTGATCAAAATTTTGAGTAATGAGAAGTTGTCATATCATGGACAAGAGAGGTTAGTCGACAAAATCGAGTAGTTGTTATCATTACTCGTTCTGACATAGAGACTAGAAAGAGAAGAAGGAAGTCAAATAAAAGTAACTTAGGGACTTCAACTAAAAGGTGTGATTGTTCGTTTAAACTTAGATCGAGACCATTGAATAATGATGATGGATGAATTATTAATTTTATGTATGACTACTTTGGAGAATAATGCATTTGTGAGATGCTTAAAAGAAGATAAGAAACATGTTAACAAATTGGTAAAGTACCGAGACACATCTTGTCACCTTTGAGAGATCGAGATAAGGAGAACATGATTATTATCTCTCAAATTTATAAGCGACGAACCACATACAAAAAGAATTTGAAAGGACTCATAATTGATATGAAACATCTGTTGAAGTTACTTGTAGTTGAGAAGTATGTTTGTTGGAGTATGACTCATGAAGATTTCAACATTATGAGGGATATGTTTTGGACGCATCTAGATTCCATAACTTTGTTGAATATGTTCCCTCTTGTATAAATCATGAATAACACCTATAAAACCAACAAAGATAGGTTGCCATTGTGTGAAATTGTTGGTGTAACTTCAAATGGGTTGACATTCAACGTTGCATTTGCTTATATGGATTGTGAGCGTCAAAAAAACTTTTGTTGGGTATTGAGAAGTTAAAAAAACTGTTTGTTTCAAATACCTCGTTTTCTCAAGTGATCGTGATTGAGAGAGAACTTGCTTTATTGAATGTAATTGAAGTGGTATTTCCGTCTTCAACAAATTTACTTTGTCAACTTCGTATCAACAAAAATATTGGAGCAAAATACAAATAATATATGTTGAAGAAGGAGATTCAAAAACCCATTGTGCAATTGTGGAAGAAAATCATTTATTGTTATGAAGAGAAGGAGTATAAGGAACTTTTACAAATGTTTGAGCAAACATGTCTCGATAAAACCTTGCACAAGGAAATATTTATTGAAGCATGGACCAATTGAGTGTTACATATAAGAAATACTATGACTAGTAGGTATGTCATTAAAACTTTGCATTGTGTTTTATATTTATACATGTTTAGGATTAAATATGCATGTTTGATAGAATTTTTACTGAAATACTACCAAACTTTTTTTTTTTTATGTTTGAATGTTAGGGTTGAGTCTGTTCATTGGTCATTGAAGATATTTTTGGAACACAGTAAATGATATTTATGTAAGACATGGGATGATATAAATGAGATGTTGAAGTTGTAAATTATTAAGATAAAATGGTCATTTGAGACAAGTAAGTATCGCAAAGAGCATATACACAACAATTCATTCTATGTCAATAACAATAAAGTTGTGTATTGTTGTATACTTAGAAACTCTCATGGATTACCTTGTGCATGTGAGTTGGAGCGATACAAGTTGAAAGGTGTTCCGAATCGGATTTATACGTTGCATTATTCAACGAACGTTTACAAGAAGTTACAAACTCTTGGCTAGTAACTGATTTGGGAAACCAACCCAATGAGAAGTTGATGAACTTTTCAGGTATGAGTTACATGATAGCGACAAAATGTAATTTTGTTCTTGACTTCTTGTGACATTGGGAAAAACTTTTTTGACTTTTTTTCTATTAAGGGATGCATACAATGGAGACTTATCACGTGATCGTATTATCAATATTAGTTTTGTTAATGAAACTAATTGGGTTCAAGTTAAATTGAAATCACGATGTGTGTTGCTTGCATGACATTGGAAGAAGCACCACAGTGATGAATCTACTGATTTAGAGACTGATTCTTTAAAATAATTGGTCAATTTTAAATTGGTCTCTAATGGTCACAATATTTTAGAGACTTAGTTAGCTACTAAATTATTAGCATCAGAAATATCCGTAGAGAATTTTTAATACACAACTTGACGTTTAATATGTCTTATCAATTTTTGTGACTGAATTAGCAACCACTCATTTAGTGATCCAAATTCGATAGCTACTTTATAAGTTTAAAATAGTTTTAACATTATGACTTTCACCTAACAATAAGGAGTGACTTCTCAAAATTATTTTGCTCCCAACTTGCTATAATCTCACTTTTTGGTTTCACTCTCACCAAAACCCTAATTTCTCCTAAAATCATTCTTCCTAAAATTAAAGCACCTTCCACAAGCTTTATTTTCACTTACCAAAACCCTAACTCCCTCTTAAGAAGCTTCATCCCAAAATTAAGTAGCAGGAGAAGGAGAGATGACGATGGACGGAAGAGATCTGCAACCATGATGTGATGGTGGGTCAAAGGGGTGGAGAAATAGGCTAGTTGTGGTGTTCTTGCAATCTCGCATTGCCAAGATGGCCATATTATGCGGTGCAAACTCATAGACGATGCAACATACACAACGGTGTGTCAAATGAAAGTTGCGGTATTGTAGGTTTTGTTTTCATTTTCTTTTATATTTACTTTATTCTTTTACTATTTTGCTCACATATTTTCTACAAATGATTCAAAGAATAGAGATTATTTTCATACTAAGTTACTGTTTGCTAATTCGGAAAAGATATTGCTTAGGAAGTTGAGTTGAAGGGTTAAAAAGATGAAGATCTATGTGCTTGATGTTGGGTCAAAAGAGATGTTAGTTTTTTTAATTTTATATTTTCTCAAAGGTTTCATAGATGATAGAGTTTGGATACAATTGATGGTTGTTATATTTTAACCATTAAAATATTGCGATGTATTTAAATGTAATGAATTATTAATAATAATTTAGTATGAGATTTAAATTTGTAATAATATATAATTATATTTTTTATTGTTAGTTTTTTAATCTATATGCAAAGTTATGGTACAAATTTATAGAGAACGATTATTTAGTTTTTTTGGTTTATCATAAATTTTTTGGTTTATCCTTTTTCTTTTATAAAAGTTTAAAAAAATCATCAAAATTTTTAAACAAAATCTATAAAATTAATTATCATCTTCAATATATTATCAAATTTTATCAAATTTATAACTCAAATTTTTAAATAAACTTATATTTTCATTCTTTAATTGATGTTCTTGAAAATAAAAATATGAATTTATTTGAATATTTGAATTATGCATTTGATGAATACATGAATTTTCTTGAAATTAATATTGAATTTTATGGATTTTTTTTTAAAGTTTGATTAAATTGTTAAAAAAAAATGAAATTAAGTACCGAGAGTTTGAAAACAATTATACATTTAATATATTTAATATATGATAATAGATATGTGATGATCCATTCGGTGCATTGGTGCACAACCAACAAGTAATAATGTAGTACTACCATAGATCTCGCATTCATGTACTTTTGGGTCCCCACATGGATCCCAATATACCTCGTAATTCCGCATCAGCATTTCGTTTTCATTGATCAATCAATTCAATTCAATTGCAGATTCAACTCAACTTTTCTTCTGCAATCTCATTCCTTCTCCAGGTACACACGATAATTCCAATTTCAACAATTCACTACATTACCTGTTTCCCTATCACATTCACAGTTTGCATTCAAAATCACCTTTGAGCTTAAGAAAAATCCCATCTTACATTAATCAATCATGTTTAGTTTTAAATTAATTGCTGATGTGAAAGAAACCCATAGTTTTTTTAAAAACATAGCTGTATATGTTCATTTTGCATCCGTAAAATATAAACTATTTTTAAAATAAAATATTTGTCAAACTCATCGTATTAATCAATGTTTGTCATTCTTAATACATATATATATATACTCTCCATCTCCGACTGATTTATTGTTTAAGATTTTTTTCTTCATATCTATCAAAAAAAAGTAATAAATGGATGAATAAGTGTAACAATTTTATAAAATTGTTCTAATTTTTTTGGGTGTAGAAAATGGTTTTAATTAGTGTCTTGTCTCTAATTATAATGGCATTTGAAAAAAAAATTGTCCATAAATATAAGTAGTCTTTTAATTTACGAAGTGTATATTTATTATTTTTTTAAATGCACTCCTTATTAATATTATTAATTTGTCTTAGAAATATAAAAGGTCAAGTTTAACATGTTCAAATACAAAAATTATTTTATGAATATTAACATATATAAAAATACATTACTTATACTATCAACATTTTTTAATAAGAGTGAGAAAATTACTTTGAAAGTAGTGCATAAACTATTAATTTAGATAATATTGAAATAAAATAATTAATGTTACATAGAAAAAAGGAAAGTGACAATTAATTTGAAACAAGTTATATATGGAATGAACAGCCAATTTGTCCTTGAAATTGTAGGGTGAGACATTTCCCCAAAGTTCAAAAATAGGTAAATAAAACCTTAAACTGAATTTGGACAAAAATTGTTTCAACCAATATTTAAACTCAGATTTGTCCGAATAATCCGTTTTTAACTATAGCTCGTTAACCAGTTGAACTCTTGGTTAGAACAACAATCATTTTAAAACAGGAGTATTATTTTTAAAATATATGAAACATGTCACTTTAATTCATATGGTATGTTTGGATTCATAGTGATTTTGACTTCTGACAAAAAACTGCGTCTTAGAATTTCAATAGAAACACATGATTTTGTCAAACTCATGGTGGATGTTAATGGACTATCATGATTAGCTTTTATAAGGAACTAATATAAAAATTATTATATACTTGAGAGACTAATTGTTCGATGATAAAACTTCAAGCACGAAATTGAGGACTTTGTTTTTCTTTTTTCAAAACAAATTCTTTTAATTATTAATTGTCAAAATCTAGTCTGAATTATTTGTTAATCTGAGTCTATAAGTCTGTGCACTGGTTGCAGCTGCATGCAGCAATGGCTGATGAGTTCTTGAACAACTTTAAGATTCCCGATTATATCCTTGTACCGGAATCCAATGTTGAGAAATTTGATGAATGCGATTTGGTCGTGCCTAAATGTCCTGTGCTGGTTTTTGTTAACTTCAAGAGTGGTGGTCTACTTGGAGGGCACCTCTTAGTAACGTATCGTACACTTCTTAATGAAAAACAGGTATATATGTATGTAAGCTACTCAAAAGTCTTGCATGGAGTGTTTTCATTTCCTCAATCTTTAAGGTCATGAGTTGTTTGTTTAGAATCCTTGAAATTGTATGAATTGAGTAATTTGAACCCTAAAATTAACAAAATTCAAAATGATTTGTTTACAACTCCTACTTTTTGTGGACACCGTCTATCACTTTTACCAACATTGTGTCAAGTCATTGAACCTTATCCTTTAGAGAAAAGAGAAGTGGAAAAAAAAATTTCCATAGGTGAACTTGGCGAATGATCATTGTCAATGTCTTACGTGTAGTTCAACTTGTGAATCAGTTTGAACTCAGGGTTGGATTCAGGTATTCAACACCTCGACCTACCTATGATTTGACGAAGCGCGTTCTCAATGATTGGTGACTAAACTGACCCACAAAAAAGTCAATGATCGGTGATTTTTTATTTTGCAAATTCTTTGGAAACTTTGTTAGTTTTAAGACCAAGATTGTCCACGCTTACAATTTCAAAAATTAAAATGGTGATTCATTTATGCAATTTTTAAGTGAGCTGAGTGGAGCAATGTAAATTTCAGGTCTTTGATTTGGGAGAACATGCTCCCGATAAGGTGCTGAGAACAATCTATTCTAATTTGGAAAGTCTCAAGAAAAGGGGTGATCAATTTTCTATAAAGATCATGGAGAGGTTGAAGTTAATTGTGAGTTGTGATACAAAATTTGGATGTGTTTACAATGTTTTGTAAGCAAGCAAAACAAATTTATGTTGGTATTGTCTTTCTTTGTTTCAAGTTTCTGATACTTTGCAGCACTCGTCTTTAGGTTGCAGGGGGTGATGGAACAGCAGGATGGCTACTTGGAGTTGTTTGTGATCTCAAATTATCTCATCCGCCGCCAATAGCTACTGTTCCGTTGGGCACAGGGAATAATCTACCTTTTGCGTTTGGTTGGGTAAGAAACATTGAATTACATCTGTACATGTAAAAACATGCTTTTTTCTACCACTGTCTTGATAGTATGAGATTTAAGATCTATAGTTTTCACATCAATAACTTTTATTGTGCTGGTGCCCCTTTTCTTGTTTTAAGAGATATGGAGCATATTACAATGTTGTTTTATTGCTGAGATTCTTGCATGTACCAATTACTAGGTTTCAAATTTCCTCCCATTTTCCCTGTATATATAAAGATTTGTGGTTCTATAATGCTTTATGGAAATTTAGAAAGTTTTTGGCAGCAAATATGATTTTGATGGTAAATGATGGAACTCTTAGTTTTTCTGCTTTACAGGGGAAGAAGAACCCGGGGACAGATCAACGCTCAGTTGAGGCATTTTTAGATCAAGTCATGAAGGCTAAGGAAATGAAAATAGACAAGTAATAAGTTCTAGGCCTATTCGTAAACCCTGTAACTAGGATAGTTATGTCTTAATTTTGATAACTAGATGACTAAGGCTACTGCCAGTAGCTTTTTATTGTTTTAACTTTGGGAAGTTTTTATTTGGCCGCTGAACCAGAAACAAAAATATGAATGTTTAAGAGTTGCTTCTGTTTATATTCTGTATTTATTTTCTGCATATATTTCTTCTATAAATGCTGTTTGATAATTGTTATTGGTTCTTCTAACACTTCAGCTGGCATATTCTTATGAGGATGAGAGCTCCAAAAGAAGGTTCATGTGATCCAATTCCACCACTTGAGCTGCCACATTCTTTACATGCTTTTCGTCGTGTTTCTGAAGCCGATGAACTTAATATGGTAAGACATCATACCATTAACTATATTGAAGATTAATTAGATGATTTTGAGTTCGTAAATATCTGTTTTTCATTATCAACAATAGAAGCCCAATTGCTCCAGGACACTGCAAACTAGTAAAACAAAATGTTTTGTAGATTTTCATCACTTTTGTTCTTGATTTTAATATTTGAGTTTGTATATTGAAACTGGGGGGTGTACTTATTTTAAGTTTGAGTTTTTAGAAGATTGCCTTCTATCTAATTGACCTTACTTCCTCTTTGTTTCGAACTGTTTCTCAGGAAGGTTGCCACACTTTTCGCGGAGGATTTTGGAATTACTTCAGCATGGGTAAGTAAGAATAATTGTTCCTCATTTCTTCTGCACCTGAACTTTATATTGTACATAGACCATATAAATGCATTTTCTATTATGGAAAAATTAATTCATCTAGTTGCCACTTTGTTATGTCATTTAAATTTGGTCTGTTTCCAATCTATTGATCTTTTACAGGTTAGGTAGCATCAAATGCTTACTATGTAAGTTATAATATAAATAAGTATTACCTTTAAAACTTTCACTTTTTAACATAAGCTGAAAAATTTGACATAGGTAATGATGAAAACAATCTATTATTATGTATTCATATTACAAAATCATTACTGTTTTCCCAATTAAACTTGATTTCTTCTACCTTTTCATAGAATATTTTAGATCTTAGATAAAATTGGGGGAGTTTTGCTTTTCGGTCCACCAAACTTTAGTATTTATTAAAATATCTGTTATTGGTGATTATAGGAATGGATGCTCAAGTATCTTATGCATTTCATTCTGAGAGAAAGTTGAATCCTGAAAAGTTCAAAAACCAGTTGGTGAATCAGGTTTGCAGCTGTTCCTTCAGTAGTGATATGTGCAGATGGTTGATAGCATAGCATGTTTGATTAAGATATGATATTGTGTTTCCTAATTTCGATCGCCATTTTAGAGTACGTATGCTAAGCTTGGATGCACACAAGGATGGTTTTTTGCGCCTTTAGTCCATCCTGCTTCCAGGTCAGTTCACTTAGATCTGTCATTGATAGCACAGATGACTTGCATAGTAGGCTATTTGGATTTCGTTTTAGATTATATGATTTTGGCTTATAGATCTTCACTATGCTGAGTTTGTCTCTATTTCTGAATGCTGAATTTCTTTCTATCCAAGTAGGGATTTGATACAAATTATTACTCAATTGCTTAGACAGTTTAAAACAATCAAATGAAATATGTTATATTCATGTGGTTTTCATGCAAAACACATAATTTCATTAGTCTAAATAAGTAAATATAATATGATTTTCTAATGCAGGAACATAGGACAACTTGCAAAAGTGAAGATCATGCAAAGACAAGGTCAATGGCAAGACCTATACATACCTCCCAGGTAAATCATTTTTATATATTATCTATAGATCATCATTATAACATACAAAAGTGAAAATTTGAAAAATAATACAGCTTAGTGAAAAAAACATCATTTTCAACTTGACAGAGATAAAATATTTTAACACTGTCTATTGCCTTTGCCTCAGTTTACTTGTTGAGTAACACCAATGATGACTCTTTCCATTGTTTTTTTATGTACAGCATCAGGTCAATTGTATGTCTTAACTTGCCAAGCTTTTCTGGTGGATTGAATCCATGGGGTACACCAAGCAGGAGGAAGCAACGAGATGTAATAGTCATATGCTAATTCTAAATTTCATTTATTTTTTGAAATGTTTTTCCTCTTAGTTTTGAGATTAGTTAAATACTAGACCACTAGTAAATATTTTTTTATTTTGTTTAACCATCTGGTTCTTAGGGAAAAGAGACCCTTGCAATTTTAAGTTCGGCTGATAAGTAAATAAACCTTGACTAAGAATTGTTCTCGTCAGGATTCAAATTCGAATTCTTTCAATTGATTCGTCCAGAAATTTTTAATTTTCACTTTTTTTTTTAGGTTATTTTAATTTTTAATAATTATACAGAGAGATTTGACACCACCATATGTGGATGATGGGCTTCTAGAAGTTGTTGGGTTTAGAAATGCATGGCATGGGCTTGTTTTGTTTGCTCCAAAAGGGCATGGAACTCGTCTTGCTCAGGTATGCAGCGTATTTCCCTTTATCTAAATCAATTTTTCTCTATAAATAATTTCCAAAGAAAAAAAATCATAGGAATTTATGTCATAGTTATCGTTGTTTTGTGATACATACGAGTCTTATCTCGATTCAAAACAAAACTAATCTCAATCAATATGAATTGTTGTGTGTTTTTATTTTAGACAGGAATTGCATGTTTCTCTTAATCTTTGTGTAACAACCACTATTTTTGTCAAACTTCCTTTAGTCCACTACTTTTTTTTTCTTTCTATCTTTTGATTTTTTTTATAACTATTTTGAAGTGCATATATGATATATACCAGCATATGTTTTGTTTACATCAGATATTTACAACTCATAATAAGATTTGATTTATAGTTTAATAATAAAATCATCTAATTCACGATTTGAACCTCGATTTGATAAGCATGATTCATGTCACCCTGGTTAAAAAAAAAAAGATAAGTATAATGTAGCGTTTATTTATCATTTTCCCTTGTTTCATTAGGCACATAGAATTCGGTTTGAGTTTTGCAAAGGTGGAGAAGATCATACATTCATGAGGATCGACGGAGAACCTTGGAAACAACCTCTTCCAGTTGATGATGATACTGTTGTGATAGAGATTTCTCACCTTGGTCAGGTTAACATGCTTGCCACTCATATCTGCAAGTCTAAAAGCATGTATGATCCGTCATCACCACACCATGACAATGAAGAAGATGACAGTGATGAAGAAGAAGAAGAAGAAACAGAAGACTCGGTAGCCGAGGAATTTCGGAAGTTTGGTGCAGCCGATACATTTAGAATCCCCGATGAGGTTGATCTCTCTTATCTTAGTTAGTTCCTTAACTCTTTAGAGTTATGCAGTTTCACATTTTCTACAGAAATTATGTGTTAACTGTTAATCCTTTGGCTATTATTTGTAGTTGCTTTGATTCTATCAATGTTACAACCAATTGGTTCAATTCATGCAGCGGTATTGCTGCAAAAGTTATAGGATAAAATTATTATTTGATCCCTCGACAATTCTTGCCGTTGCTTAGATTTCAAGCAACTCTAATGACCTTTGCATTGTGTTTGTGTATCCTAGGCTCTTATAAGCTTGTGTTTTTGTGCAGTATGTATGACAATGGGAGAGAAGAAAATGAAGAGAAAATAGAAAGAGAAAAGTAATATTTTAAGTTGTGTGGATTAAGGTAACAAAAAATGTATAAATCAAAATATTTGTCCTCCCCACTTATTTGAATTTAAAAAAAAAAACGCAAAATGAGGGATTTATTATAATATAAATTTTTATCCTTCATATTTTTGTTTTTCTTAGCGAAAAGGGCACAAATAGATATGTCCAATAATTTTTGGACATCGTATACAAGGTACTTTTGTTTTTTAGAGTATTTTCAAAACTCACGTTAAGTGTATAAAATCAGAAAGTGGAAAATAAGGATTTTACAGTGTTAAATCCTAAATTTGATGTTCAAAATCTAAACTTGAAAAACTTTCATTTTCACAAAATTATACGTCATGTGGTTTTTGTGCAAATCAAACAAGAAGTACATTGTTTACTTTTTTATTTGCATTGTTTTGCCATAAACCTAAGTGTGAGGTGCGTGACAACCACAACTATGTAAATAATGGTGTTTAAAATTTAAACAAAGGACAGGGTACGGATAATCTTTGACATACAAAAGGAAGGATTGATTGTATAAATTCAAGTTGGTTCTTCTCACAGCCTAGTCGGTCAAAAGTTATAGGATAAGAACCCGAAGTCCTAACAGAAACTATATAGGTGATTCCAACCATCAATTACAGATGACATTAAGTTAGGACCATACGGTTATTTATTTGAACTAGACAATTTTATTCATAGAAATTATGGTGATTCTATATCAGACTTTCAAAGTGCTTCTGACTATGATAAAAGTGCGCCGTTGGAGAGGACATGTCTATCATTGAGAGCTGTGATGGCTTGATGGGTAAGAAATGTCTTTGTTCAAACTAATAACCTTTCAAACTTCATGTCATCCAATGTCGTTGACACAACATCCACCATAACCGACTTTGGAATAAAAAAAAAGTCATTGTTCATTATAGTAAACATTGAGCTTCCGTGATTAAATGTTGAAATCACTGATATAGTTTCTGCATGAAATGATGCCATGTTCTTGTCCTTAATTTTCCTGAACTTTTGACCCACTAGACTGCCAGAAGAACCAACCTGAATTTGTACAATCTCTCCACCCATACTTGAAAAGTAGTAATGAAAAGGTGCACTGCACCGTGTTTCTAGAAACTGGGTATAAATAACAAGTTAGACATTAAAGCCTAAACATAGGATGTCAAAAAACAGAGATAAACATACAAAAACTAATGAAATTATAATAATTGTAGTTTCATGTTTTAGTTTGGTTATGCTTTTTCTTTTATCATATAAAATGTACAACTGGTCTTCTATTCGTGCAAAATTGCATTCTTGCTATTTGCACTGTTAAAACAAACCCATTGCACTTTCAGAAGTTGTGGTGAACACTACATCAGCGCCATGGCTTCCATAATTTACAGAACAAAAAAATTTCAATAATTTGGAAGATCCTTCTTTGATGAAGAATCTAGAATCAGTTTATTTTATCAGAAAGTGAATACTTATGCAGATAAGCTTCCTTCACATGGTATTGGGATCAGTAGTTTTGTTTGGTGGTATCTAATTCCTAATTTCATTTCTGCAGATTTCTTTCCTAATATGAATAGCTTACCTAGTTACAAATTTAAATGATTTTTCCATGGGTTTGGTGTATATCCCCATCTTCTCTTTGTATTCTTTTATCAATAATATTGAGTTGTGACGTAGATGATTTGTAGTGACTCGGGTGCCAACGTAGTTCTGATGTTTTCTTCTATAATGATGTTTTTGTACATCTCTATGCCATTGTAAAATAAAGAGTATCTATATCAAGGATGAAACGTTCACAGCTTTCCTCAATAGGTAAATTTATTAGATACATGTGAATAATTTCAGCTATCAGAATATATATGCCTTCAGGTATGTATTTGAGAACTACAAAATACATACTAAGCGAATGAACAGGAAAAAATACATGTAAGAAAATATTACATAGGCGATTGAAACAATTACCTAAGTCCCCATCACAAAAGATACAATAAATACAGTATGCAAAATCAAGATGATAAAAGTGCCCCATTCTGAAATCCAATACTCAGAATAAACAAAAGGAAAGTCCAGGAAATCGTATTTTTACCGGGTGATCATGTCAGAAAATTGCTCTTGTCCCACACATTTTGTAATGGCCTCATTAGCCTGTTGTGGTTCAGCCCTTTCTTCTCTTTTCTTCTTCTCCCTGAAGCAAAAGATTGTTTCAAAGAATCAAAGTCTTGCCACAATAACAAGCAAGTTATAACCATAGCAGGTACAAAATTTAGGTTCAGGAATCCACAGACTTTGACAACTAATAAGATAACCAGCACAAATGCAAGCTTCCAGAAGCATTATTGAAAAGATGGTACATTAAATTGGTATCAGCACTAAAATAACTTGACTATAATCCACCAAGTTCAAATGTCGACTAGATGAAATTGTTCACAGTATATATCACTAGAACGTTTGTAATATTTTCTGAAAAGGTTATTTAGGAGAGAATGTTTTTCCTAAAACCTAAACTGAAGAACTTTTAAGTGCATGTTTGGAATCACGGTAAGTTTGACCACTGCGATGCCGTGATTTTGTTGAAACTCCAAAATTTAGCTATTACCAAAATCACAGTGGAACACCGTGATGCCGCCGAACTCACCCCAAACATGCACTAATAGAATCATAGAGAAAGAATGCTGTAAGCATATGGAATTTATTAATACTCAATGGAGGAAGTTACGGCAAAAGAGAAAATAAGTCTAGTAGAGGGTTACTACTAGCCTAGCCAAGTGGCTCCCCACAAGAGAATAATTTCTCACTAATAACAGAATTCCAAGACGATTCTCAGTCACCACGTTATTCTCCCTATATAACTAATTCTACCAGCACAACATTCTAGAACCATTAACTGAGTCTTCACACACCTCTTTTGATACACTCTCCATTTTTTGGGCCTCCTCACACCCTCTCCATTGTTACTCCCTGTTCAGGCCCATTCACCTCATTTCTATCAATACCACCCCCTATGAGAACAGCCTTGTCCTCAAAGCAGAAATTCAGAAACAGGCCTCGCAGCATTGCGTCATCCTCCCACGCCAAATCCTCAACTGAGTTGCCTTTCCACTTAATTAAACTTTGTTGTACCTGTGATCCTTCTCTTAGAATTGTCCTCTGTCCAACCACTGTTTCTGGTTCAGCCACTACATCTGCTTGCAGCTCTAGTTCTGGTGGTAACACACCTTCACACTGATAGTTGCCAATAGCACGCTTCAGTTGCGATGCATGGATAACCAGATCCACTTAGACTATGGAGGCAGTTACGACCTGTATGCCACTTCTCCCAACTTTTCTAACAACTTAAAGGGTCCATAAAAGTGAGCCGCTAATTTTTTATTGATGCGTTTCACCACAGATTGCTTTCTGTGAGGTTTTAATTTTAGGAAGACCCACTCTCCTACTTCAAAGTTCACATCTCTCTTCCTCCGTTCAGCAAGATATTCTCACTCACTACATTATTCCCCTATATAACTAATTCTGCCAGCACAACATTCTAGAACCTTTCACTAAGTCTTCACGCGCCTCCTTTGATACACTCTCCATATTTTGGGCCTCCCCACACCCTCCTCAATTGTTACTCCCTGTTCAGACCATTCACCTCATTTCTATCATGCACTAAATAGGTAACCCACCTTAATTTTCAATTAGATGTTAATACAAACGTTATTAGTAAGTTGCTCGGATGTTTATGATCTGATTTCTATAAAAAATAAAAAGGACAATTAGAATATAGATTCAATCTTGAACTACATGGGCTAATGAATTTGTAAATTTGACACTGCAGAATAAATGTGGCGTATGGAAAAAATAAGTTCAACAAATTTTACATTGAAAGATTATATCATAGCCCCGTAGGTGAAATCCAAGAGAAGCGAGAACAACTTAATAGCATTGCAAGGGTTATGTTTACCTGTCAATATATTCCTTCAGCAGCTCTTTAGCTTGAACCAACTTAGAAAGTAGATTGCGATACACGTCCAAGTCCCGATCCACACTTCTTTTGTTGATATTCAAAGCTCCACAAAGCTGTTGGATTGACACCAGAGGTTAATCGATTAAATAATCTCGCACAAGAAATTATTAGTGGTAGAATATAGACACTTTCACAATCTTGACATTCAGAGCATCCTGGTACAATGGAATAACCATATGATCTGTATGCTCAATGCTACTAATTTTACTATCAGTGGCTTTTATGCCACGTCCTCAATGTAAGAACTAGTTGGGATCAATAAAATGAGTATAAGAGTAAGTTGGGATCAATATATCATGAGGGCGAATTGAGTAACCTTTTCCAAAATTGTTGGTTCCATTGCATTTGCCAACTCCAGAAGGCGAAAAAGGCCTACTGCAAAGAAACGACTATAACTGAAATCCCCCTTTCCGCCTGCTCTTTCAGCAATATCCTTTAAAACCCCCTCAACTTCTCCTTCTCTGGATGAAAACTCAATCAAGGAAGTTGAATTTTGACCACGAGCCCACTCTTCCAACTTCTGCGCATCTACTCTGCAGAGGGAAATATTAAAGATCATTTGATGTATGACAAAGAATTCATAAGTGCAATTTACTCAAATGTAACATAAAAATCCACACACAATGCTACTTGCACTCGTGCTAAAAGACATTTATTTTACTACACATATGTTTTAATGAGATACAAATAAGTATTCGACATGTCTCAGGAAAATTAATCCACTCTACTATTTTGTCAGCATGCATACTAAAATTAGTTTCTATTTTTTCACAATAATCATCAAGGACATTAATGATGCTTTGACGATCAGTTAGTACTATACTTCCCAATGTACCATCTTCCTTTACAAAAACATTTGAAGCAACTAGTACAAGTATCAACTGTATAGAGCAAACCACTAGTGATTCACAAAACACAATCATGTAGCAGGCAGAACATACAATTTGTAGCTCTGCTTGATTGTGATTTGGGGTGCCGAAATCATGTTTGGGAAGCTCCCAAGTGTCCCCCAAAATACACCATTAGATTCTTGGGGAACTGATTTAACACAGTCTATGGTGACTAAAAGTAACAAAAACTACACAATACAAACACTCATTCTAACCTGTATTGGTCTGGATCTTCGTTCAACGCCTTAATGTATGCTTTGAAGATAGCATCTCTATCCTCATCACTAGGATACCCTTCCATGAGTTGGTCATATACAGTGACAAAGCCAAGAGCAAATACAGGATCATAGGTGTATGATCTCTTGTATCTCATCAGATGTTGCTGGACTATAAGCTCTTGAAGCACGGAGTTGTAGATACTTGGTATTGGTCGCTTATATGCCTTGAGAAAATTTAACTTTGTCTCAGAAACAGTTGGAGGGTCTGCAGATCAAGTATGTAGACATCCCATTACTAAATATCAATAACAAGGTTTATTCTCTATTTTTATTTCTTTTCCTTTATCGCAGTATGAATATGAAACAATGAAGGAACCGAATTCAGAACTATTCACAACATTTGACATATTGTGATCATGATATAAATCTAGGTGTCTAAAAGGAGATGCTTGCTTAAAAAATGAAGCCCTCAATATATATTTCTAAGAACATCTTTATTTTCAAAACTATATCGCATGCTGATTATATTTAAACTGCATTCTGTCATGCATTAAAGAGCAGCAAAGAATTTCAGATCCATATTTACACGAAACTCCTACATAAGGCCACAAGCAATTACATTCATTGATTACAGTGAAACTGTAGAATAAGATCCAAACATCAAATTTTTGCAGTAGTTTGTGAACAACACAAATGCTATCAATTGCAACATTATGTGTAAGTTAAAAAGCTATCAAATTCTATCTAAGAGATCAAGTTTCAATACTAAATCAAACTAAAATACAACCCTGTGACTCTAAACTCCTAAACCCTAAACCAAACTTCAAAAACAGACCCAAAAATTTTACATCCATATTTTTTTAAAATACAAATTTGACATCCATATACTTCCAATTAAAACATAAATTCTAAAATTAAATAAAAAAAAACCCACACAATTCCAAACTTATACAAAATATGAATGACAGCCTAATTCTAAAATAAAACAAATTAAAAACTCATAAAAAGTTTTTTCCCTTTTTTTCCAAACCTGACACAGAAGAGGAGCACCGAACGACCATTTTGGAAACGGAATTCGAAGCACGTAGTCCAACACAGTGAGACGATAAGCTCAAACGGCATCGAAGCGAATCTGAATCGGAACTCAGGAAGCGAGGGGATGAAGAAAGAGTAAGTTTCCTTTGAGAAGACTGAGTGAGTGTTGAGAGAGAGAAAGAAGAAGTTACGGCGGCCATAGGAATAGTGAGGGTGGTGGCCGGAGTCAGAAATTTTCCGGCATATAAAGAGTTTTTCAGAGGGAGAGTTGCATTTGCATTGTTGAGTGTGTTGTTGTCATCAGGAAAGTGAGGCTTCTGTGAATTATTGAGAAAAACAAAATCAAAAGCTTATCCATTCGAATTGTGATATTGAAATTTTTGTGAAATTTTCCATGGAGCCAACAGTATAGTGACACATGGATATACCTAATAATTTATTAGTTAATTTATGATATTAATAAGCAAAATTACAATTGGATATGAATTGATCCTTTATATTTTGTTTCTTTTTTAGGTTTTTTACTAAGATGACGAAGATTTTGTTGGGTTTCATATTTTTTGAATAAAATAAAATAAAAATATTATGGGACATGCTAAGTTAGTATTTTTAATAAGAAAAAAAATATTAATGTGTGCATGTTTTAAGAAATAAAGAATCTATATGAAAAAAAATCATAAAAAGTAATGTGTTACAATTAATTTTGCCTATTTATAATATTATTTTGTAAGTAGAATATTATGATGTTTGGACTTCGGGTTTGCACTAAGAAACAAAAATAATTTGTATGGATTCAGTAAAAGAAAAACAACTTAAGATTAAGAATAAGAATTTTAGAATTCAAATTCAAATCTTAATAAAGTCACATGTATTGAGATAGTAGCAATGAGAAATGAAACAAGAGAAATTTTGGTAATTTTATGAATATAAAATTAAAGAGGAATGAGATAGATAAATGATTAAATATGGATACTTTGTCCCAAATTAGTAAGAGACTAATTTGGGTTTCTTTTAGTTGTTTTATAGAAAAAACCAACTTAACTTATATCATTTATCAACAATTGATGAATTGTTACATGAGGTTAATAAAAGAGATAGGGACTAATATAAGATACGGAAGTTCTTGCTAATTGATGAATTACCATGTTTGTTTGCAGCACTAGATCCATTACCCTTTTGAAGTCCACTTCGAACAAAGCTTTATCAACTTCCCACTCATGCACCCATTGAAGAGCAACAAGGATATCTATAACTTCTTCTTCATGGATCGGTAATAAATACAAAAACAATGAGGTTCTAGCCACGATGAAAGCACCTTGATCATCTCGAGTGATAAATGGGCATTGCATTTTTGGAAGCCCGTGTTTGGTTTTGCCGAACTTGTTCTATGATTATTCACTTGTTGATGCCTGAAGCATATTGAGGATCATGTTTGTGAGTCCAGATTGTTTTTTGGAATACACTATTGGCATGTTGCAACACAACATCAACATTTTCATTTGTGTTGCTCAATTGACATGTATTTCTTGCCTTCCATAAACTCCAAAGGCACGTAGCAAATATGTGTTTCATCCACTGGCTATATGCGCAACATATGGAAGAATAATATATTGAATGAATCAAACAAATGTAGTAATAGTTCCATTAAAAGCCATGGACTACTCATGACATGTGTTGCCCAATTCTTTTGGTGTTTATTATTGAAATAAATGTGGTGTCCAAGAGGCCTCAAAGAGGAGGTGCAAAAGCACTTACCTTGTGTATATGCAATGAACTTTGGATACTTTGAGGGTTGAATGAAATTTTTTATATTTAGTTTAATACATGTTTTTTATAAACAATAAAATAAGTATAACTTATTCTCTCACAAAAACTTCCATTGATATGTGATTTTTGTGGACAAGGACATAAATATGACGATTGTGAACCACACTCTTGTAGCTATTTTTGTGGGACAATCATCATAATGATTATTCATAAAACTGATTTCTCAACTAGAAGATGTTTTGGTTGAATTCATGAAGTTTAATCAAGTTTTAATTGAAAGCTTTAAGAGTCAATGTGAGAGGATTGTTGAACAAGTTTTTGAGTTTGAGAAGATGAGTGAAAAGTTGGAGATTGGAGATGACTTTATTGTCGTGGTAGAAGAAAATAAGCAAGAGGAAAACATGAATAAAGAAGTAGAACCACATTTGACTCCAAAAACATTAAATGTGACAATAAACATTGTGGTGCAATCTTTGTTTTCTTTGCTTTAGTTGAACATGATAACAAACCCTAAGGATCTAATTAGAATGGAATTGAAGCAAACACTTCTTTATCTCAAGTTCGTCGATGAACTAATTTTCTTATCATATCATCCATCTTGACAAGATGAATCAGTCGTCAAGCTATTGACATTAAACAAGCGTTTCTTGAAAGACAACCCATGATAAAGGTACATTTCAAATTTTGTATTTTAAATTTTGTTATTTGCTTTTGAATAATGTATAGAATGTGTAAGAATCTGAATTTTCTAAAATCTAATTTATACAATTTTAGTGTATTTTGTATTGAATTGTTTAGGCAATGAGCTCAATTTCTATTTTATGAATTAAATACTAAAAATATATTTTGTTAGAGTTAGTAATATGTTATATATATATATATATATGGAGACCCAATAAAAATTATTTATGGAAGGATAATTTAATTAAGTTACAGAGAATCTATTATCGACAAAAAATTTAAAATATCATATGTTATTGATAAATTCATCTCTCAATTGAATTGTAAAAAAAGTAAATATGTTTATTAAATTAGATTGAGAATTAACTGATATAATGTTTGTAACAGTGATTAAATGATGATTTTAGTAATATAGCTAAATATTTTAAGGCTTAATTGCACTTTTGGTCCCTCTATTATAGGTGAAAATTGAAAGTAGTCCCTCCATTTTGTTTGTCTCCAATTTTAGTCCCCAAACAGAATTTGATGCCAAATCATGATGAGTTGTCATTTTTTTAGTGTCAATAAAAAAGTGACGTGGTAGACGCTTACATGGAATAAACTCATTATTATATTATTTCTGATTAAAAATATAATTTATATTTTTAAAAATCATTTTTATAATTATGACAATATTTTTAAAAATACAATTAAATTGTTAAAATTAAATTAAAAGAAAAAATACTTAAAATCATTCACTCATGAAGAAATCAAAATCAAAACCCTAAAATTATTCTATCTCTCTCTTTCTATTTCTCTATGCGACTCTTTCTTCTTCTTCTTCATCAACAACAACAACCACAATGGTAGCTCCGTTTCCTCCTTCTTCGATTTCTCCAGCAATGTTATGGAACGTCCTCCGCACCGTTATCCATTTGGATTCATAGACCGTACATTGCCTCACTTCACAAAAGATGATTATGGGCCTGAAAGTCGTGGGTTTGTGGAGAACTCGTATCTTCGTGGACTGACCCCTCAAGAATTCTTTTTCCATGCTATGGGTGGTAGGGAAGGTCTTATTGATACAACAGTGAAGACTTCAGAAACTGGATATATTCAGAGGCGGCTTGTAAAGGCTATGGAGGATATCATGGTTAAGTATGATGGGACAGCTAGGAATTCTTTGGGAGATGTTATACAATTTCTCTATGGTGAAGATGGTATGGATGCTGTTTGGATAGAAACACAGAAGCTGGATTCACTGAAAATGAAAAAAGCAGATTTTGATAGGGCTTTTAGGTACGAATTTGATGATGAAAACTGGAAGCCTACTTACATGCTTGAAGAGCCTGTAGAAGACTTGAAAACAATTAGAGAGTTTAGGAATGATTTTAGGATTTTGATTTGTTCATGAGTGAATGATTTTAAGTGTTTTTTCTTTTAATTTAATTTTAACAATTTAACTGTATTTTTAAAAATATTATCACAATTATAAAAATGATTTTTAAAAATATAAATTATTTTTAATTAAAAATAATATAATAATGAGTTTATTCCACGTAAGCGTCTACCACGTCACCTTTTTATTGACACATCATTAAAAAAATGATAACTCATCATGATTTGGCCTCAAATTCTATTTGGGGACTAAAACTGGGGACAAACAAAATAGGGGGACTACTTTCAATTTTCACCTATAATATAGGACCAAAAGTGTAATTAAGCCATATTTTAATTATACCAATTTTTTTTTCATAAGTTAAGCAAAAAAAAAAGAACCCACCCCCGTTTTTAAAAGGCATCAGCGTGCTCCTCTTTCCTTCGGTCCTTTTATGTTCTCATTTTGTTTCCTCCTCTTCTATTCTTTTTTCTTTTAGACAAAAACATAGTGTGTTGGTGGTTTGTTAGAAATACACAAACTTCCATTTTTGTCAAGATCAAAACCTTAATTGAAGAAACTATTTGAAGACAAAACCTTCTCCTCTTCATTGTGAAGCTTTCAAGTAAACTTATTTGAGGTAAGCTTTACTTTCTCTTCTCATTTATATGAAAATAGTGATCTTGATTGTTGTGGGGAAAATGAAATTTTTAGTTCTTTAATAAACTATTGATAGATTCAAAAAAAAAGGGTCATGTGTTCTATTTTGGTGTTTGTGTTGGATAGAAATGATAAGATTTTTGTTTAAGTGTTTTGTTGCAAATTTCTTATCTATAAATATGTGATTTTCCTTCTTGTGTTATTAATTCTTCTTCATGCTTGTGATGTTGTAACTGGTATTTTTTTTAAAAAAATTATCCTTGTTGTTGGTGTTGTTAATAATGGTTTAAAAAAAATGATCTTTGATGGGTTTGACTTATGTAATGAATTGTTTTCAAATAAATAAGTTTGAGCTGAAGTTGAAATTTTATACAAAATTTAGATTTGTGAAAAAGTTCAAATTTTAATTAAGTTAAAGAGTTTGAAAAAAAAAATTATGAGATTAATGTATTTAAAATTAAAAATGTTACTCTTTTAATTACTTTTGGACTGAGTTTAAAGAAAAAGTTTAAAGTATTTTATTTACTTAATTTTTTGTGCTCTAATGATTGAAGTGATAGAATTTGAAAGATAAGAATATTTTTTTTTCAAAGACTTGAATGGTTGAGTTGTGTATGTGTGGTTTGGAAAATATTTATTTTTATTTAGTTTTAAATAAATAATATATCACCTGGTTTTAAAAGTTGTGTTTGAAAGAGATTTAATTTTAGAATTATGATGTAGGTGGATAAATTTTGCTGGTGAACAATTATTTTTATAAATCTTTATGTTTATGTAGTTAGCTACTTGAGTTTCGAAAAGAAATTGAGAGCGTTGACACCGAATTAGCGGTGGAGAGAACTCTGAAATATTAAAGTTGTTGAGGTGATTAAAGAAAAATAGTTTTCTTAGTTTATGTCTTTATAAAAGTGGTTGTTATAGTTGATGATCAAGAACGTACGTGTGGTTAACAAATATTTGAACTTGTGTTTAAAGAAAAATTAGTAAATGGTGGGTTCAAATTTTTATTAGTAACCTTCGATCTTTAGACAAGTTTGCATAGTTTCAACTTTATTAAGAAAAGGATAAAGTTTTGAGTTAGATTTTTTTTTTTAAGATTTCAAGTTTCATAAATTAAAATACAAACTTTATAACAAAAGTATATTTATTTTGAAAGGAATACAACTATTTCAAAGAGTTAACTTCGAAACTAGAAGAAAAAAATATTAATTGATATATTTTGTGTGGTCATATTGTTATGAGGTAAATACTTTGATTGAATATTTAGTCTTAAAAATTATAATAGATCAAACTTGTAGTTATTTGAAACAAAAAAAATGAGTTATGATAAATTTGAGAAAATTTGTGGTTGTTTGAAAATTTGAGAAAAATGATTTAAGACGTTTTGAATGATAGTAGTGAATTCTCTAAAAAATTTAAAGTATGTTAATTTCTAAAATATATTTTTATATGTTGAAAATGTGTATTTTGGATAATAGTACTATTAGTTCTTACTCGTTGTAAACTCTTTTAGTAAAATATAATCTAAGGGGATTAGGAGTAAGAAAAATGTTTGTAAGTAAGGTAGTTAAAGTATTACGGACTAATTTGACTAAGTCAAATACTGTTTGATTGAAGGTGTTGGTACGAGCGAGATTTTCGTTGTATTTGATTGTGGTAGCGATAATTCTTGAAAAAAGAAACTATAATTGAGGTAAGGGATCCTTCCAATTTTAAGTTTGCACATAGGAACCATATATGTGTAATTGATGTGTGAATATGTGATAGTTAATATTGACATGATTATGCATTCATGATTGATAATATGGGTTGCTAAATTTTATGAACTTTATTGATTAGAATAAGTTGAGTATGTTATGTGAAAAGTATGAAAAATTATTAGTGTGTAATGAGTATTAAAAATGGAGTCTTTTAATAGCTACATTTACATAATGATTATTGTGAAAGAGTCAGAGTATGCTTATGCATTTCATAGTTATTGGTGATTGTGATAGGCTACCGTGCTAGTGGTGACTACAATGAGCCACGGTATTGTTCTATGAGTTGATTGGTTAATCTCATCCTTACGAGGATTTTAGTCGTTTATGTATGTGATAGACTACACTTTAGTAAATCGTGCTGATATGTGATAGGTGGCACCTCGGTAATTAGTTCTAGTATGTAAGATACATTACATTTATGATTTACGTTCCTCGAGGAGAATTTGGAAATTTTTGAATCATGTGCACTGATATATAAACATTGTATTAAGGTGTTTGTCATGTGAGTCATATTTGTTATGATATGTTATATGTATATACATGTTTTGTTATTGTTTAGTAATCATGTCATAACTGCTAAGTGTTTATTGTTTGTCTTCATGACATAATTGTTTAATGTTAATTTTTAATTTCGATTTGTGACCTTTTACATTATTGTGAAAATTGGGCATTGTCCTTAGATGATACCCGAGATCGTTCTACCGATTGTTACTTTGACGACAAAAACATCGTTAGACTTCCCTGACCGTCATTTGTTGAATGCTTGGGTATACGATCTCATCTCAAGCAAGGCTACATATACAGGGAGAGTGGTGAGGACAAGTAGGAGAGATGGGGCAGTATTTCATGTGCAGCTCACTTACGAGAAGATCGACTATCCTGTACCCTCAAGATTGTTACTCGGTGTGAATGGAGTTGGGGAAGCTGTAGTGAATGCTTCAGTTAGAGGTGAGACAGAGGCTGTCGTAGGTGTGATGACTCCCACCGTAGGAGCAGGGGATGCAATGCTTGGACCAACAAATGGCGAGAAGGATAAGGGGCCGATGCCAACGGGAGAAGATATTGGAGGACCGTTTAGGTTGGTCGGGGACCAGGGTTTTGTTGATGAATCACATGTACCTCAATTGGTGTCACCTCGAGTTGAGTCAGAGCTTTCACTTCCGGTGAATGACTTCTACCAACTGTCATTGGGGTAGTGAGTCGTTTTGAGATTTCACTCTTGTTACTGGAGTAGTGAGCTATTTTGAGATTTTAACTTGTCTCATTAATATGACTATTAGATGTTAAGCGACAATTGAGTATGAAAAATGTATTATATATATATATATATATTGTTATGATTGAGTTTGATATGGAATTAATATGACTATTAGATGTTAAGCGACAATTGAGTATGAAAAATGTATTATATATATATATTGTTATGATTGAGTTTGATATGGAATGAAGGGTTAACATTGTGCTTAATATTGGTTTTCATTCTTGCTTAAATAAATTATTGGTTGATGACATACAAACTAAGTTTGAGGTTGTAATAATTCTTTATCATATTTAAGTTTTAAGTGTATTTTAAATATTTATTTTAATTATCATAGTTTTTAGTTTAACTTTAAATTTATTTAAATAGATTATTCTATTGTGAGTATTGGATCAATTAAATATTTATTCTTTTAATTTACTCAGTACTTGATATTTGATGTAGTGTTTTGTTTTATTTCATTGGCTTAACAAAACAAGTTGATTGTTTGAGTTGAACCTTACAACTGAAGTTTCGAAGTTATAATTGCATTGCTTAACGATGAAAAGATTGCACAATGAAAATAATATTTTATTACCATTATATATAATAAAATGTATAAAAGCCTTTTAGGCTTAAGGTTTTGGCTTTTTGGGAGAAAAGAAAGAAGAGTTTTTACTTACTACAATCTATTTATGTCGTTTACTTCTTAATATACTTAAATAGATTATTTTATTCTTTTTATTATATATATATATATATATATATATATATATAAATTCTTTTCACTCATACGCTCAAAGTTTAACTAAAATTATTAAAAAAAATTCAAATTTTCGAAGAGACAACAATAAAAAGAGGAGTGGGGGAAAAGAGGAGATTGACCAGTGCCACATCAGGGCCGTTGCTGTATGTGGAATAAGAAAAGAAAATTGGAATTAGGTTGTGATTTTTAGATGCAAAATAGAAAACAGCTGCATCTTAAAAGAGATATAGTACAATTTAAATATTATGAATACTTAATTTAACCATCGATTAGATATTAGATGAATCTTCTTGAATTGATGCGGTTTTAATTTTTGTATGTTATTTATGCAATTATAACATATTTAATTATTCATATATTTTTGTTGATGTTTTTTTTTTGTGTTTGATCATCATAAAATTGAACTTAAGTATTATTTAGTTATTAAAAAATAGACTATAACAGTCGGAACTAAAATATATCTTCATGTTTCAATATTGTTATAAAAATATAAAATATTAACATGTGTCTAATAAATTAACGTTTGTATATGCTTTGAATAATAAGTCTGATTACATAAGGGATTTTGAGTCAAGGGATTGGTCTTAATTTAATTAGTTAATTTGATCTAATCAAAT
>JBBPBT010001444.1:3061667-3079419 GCA_037974875.1 Cicer bijugum
ATCAATATAATAAATCTCATATAAAGTTAAATATATATTATTGTTGGATACTTCTTTTCTATAAATTATATTGATAAAATTGAATATTTCTCTTCAATAAATTAGATTGATAAAATTGAATGTATATTATTGATATAAAGATAAATATATATTATTATTAGGTACTTCTCTTTTATAAATTAGATCGATAAAATTGAATATATATATATATATATATATATATTATTTATATAACTACTATATCAATAATCATTTAACAAATGAGACATAAAACTTCATATTAATTTTTTAAAATAATGTAGAATTAATGTGAAAGATGTTGGACAAACGTTATGAAATAATAATGTGACATTATAAAATAATAATATGGAATTAATTTAGAAAATTTTAAGTAGACGTTATGAAATAATATTTAAATAGGAGGTAGTATAAGATAGGGGATGATGAATAGAATTTGTGAAAAAGCTAAAAACTGAATAGATAAAACCCTCTATGAAAATGTATACGTCAGTTTTTTGGCTGAGGTGGCAAATATGTGCATATGTGGAAGAAAATGTGAGGTGGCAGCGAAGTCTGTTTTAAATATATATATATATATATATATATATATATATAATAGATATAATAGATAAGATAACCTAGGAGTAGGGTTGGGAATGTGTAGGATTTGAGTAGGGTACTATATTACCCGTGCTCATACCCGCGATTTATAAAAAAAATACCCATACCCATGTCCATATCCTCTTGGGTATCAATTTCAATATCTGTACCTTTACCGTATGTGTATCTAAGTCCCCGTACCCATACCCATTACCCACGTTTTTACTAAAATAGATCAATAAATAAATGATATTGTTGTGATTAAATTTAAAAATTATTCAAATATTTTAAATACAATCATAAAGTATTATAAAACCAAAATATTTTCTAACTCAACATTTCAAATGAACACTCGTTACAATACACATTCTAATGTTCATAATAATACTTTATGAAGTTGCAAGTCCTATGACAATATTATTCGAGATCTATAAAAACAATTGATAGGAAGTTGCAAGTATAATTATAAAGTCACAATTAATAAGACAAAACTCTAAGTTATAAAGTCACAATTATTTACATATTCATCAAATCAAATTCTTAAAAAGTTTACAAACGTTTATCTTTCAATTATAAATATTGTAGTGATCTAATGATTTTAATAGATGTTAAAACATAAAAGAAAATAATTAATTAAATTAAATACTAATATAATAAATAAATAAATAAATAATATATTATATTATAAATATGCGGGTGCGGGGCGAGGTGGATACTATAGTACCAATACCCGCTTAATTTTACGGGTAATTACTCGTCTTCGTGCCCATACTCATTATGCGGATTTTTAACCTACCAATTGTGGATTTTTCTCAGGTCCTAACATAAGGTTATCGCTCGTCTCAAACCAACACAAAGGAGTTCTACACCTTCTCCCATACAACGCCACAAAAGGGCCATTCTAATACTAGAGTGGAAACTATTATTATTGGTGAACTCTATAAGTGGCAAAAAGCTATCCCACTTCCAGTTTGTTCCAAAACACAAGCTTTCAACAAGTCTTCTCTAAATTAATGTCTCTAAACTATTCTAACAACTCACTATGCTTAACCATTAAAGCAGACACACTCAAAGTCTTCCTACTCAAGACATCGACCACTATATTGGCCTTTTCTAGGTGATAGTTAAGCTCAAAATCAAAATCTTTAGGAAATTCCATCCACCTATGTTGTGTCATATTCAACTCCCTTTGGTCAAAAAGGTACTTAAGGCTCTTACAATCACTGAAAATCTCAAAGCTAGATCCATACAAACAATGAAAAATATGCATATGATGAAGAGTCATCACAACCCTAAATTTAATCTATTGTTTGTCCCCAAACAACAATTAATTTCATATTTGATACAGTTAAAATCAAACTTAAACTTAACTTCTCAAATAAAATCAAACTCAATTCTCAAAGTTTCAGCTACTAAAGAACATTCATCATGCTCCATGGTTGCTTAAAAAAACAATACAATTCATTCATCAAGTTTAACTCTCTCTTCACACAATCTTATCAAAATTTCTCTCAAGTATTTAGAAAGGGTTATGAGTTTATCACTCAAATTCTAGAACATGCATCACGCTACCATAGACTTGAAAAAATTCTAGTTAGCAATCATAATGCAACAAACACACACACTTTTGGAGGACTTTCGGGTTATAATGGGGCTTAGGTAAGGTAGGACATTTTGGGATAGTAGGATTTACTACTTGGAGTTAGGTATACATTTTCAAATTATTCTACCACTTTTTATTTTTCTTCACATTTTCATAGTGGAGATTCTCAAACATTGACAAAAGAACCAAGAAAATATTATTTATTAAAGTACACAAACTGATTTTTTTTTCTTCTTCTTTTTGTGAGAATCACCACCCCAAACTTAAAAGGTTACTATCCCATGAGCAACTCAAAACTTAGAATTTTACCAAGATGAGACAAAACTAATAAAATTTTACCAATGACAAACTACATACCATACTTAGATTTTAAATTTTTGATAGATGAGAATTAGATCTTATAACATCTAAGTTTGCCTAACTTATATTTTGACCTCTATCAAGAAGGATTAGCGGAAAGCGTCAATATTGTAGACCCTTCCTTTAAGTTAAATGGTTGAATCTTCAAAAATCAAGAAACGATCATTTTGATATCATCACATCAAAATCCCTAATATTGCATGTTTGAAAATTGCCCTTAATGTTTTGGATATTTTTCCCAATAAACAATTCATTAAATGATTTATTTATTTATTTTTTTATAAAAAAGTTAAATGGTTTTATCATTTAAATTAAAATTTTAAAATTATTATTACTTTTCTTATTTAGCCATTTTCTTATTCTTTATTCTACATGTGAAATGAGTATAAAAGAATCAACATATTATGTTGTTATTGTGAAAATTAATGATTCTTAACTTTGTACTAGAGCAAGATGGCCAATTTGTTCTTGGTCTTGCTTCACATTTTTCTGACTTTTGTCTTAACACAGTCAGCACCCCAAGATTCTATTGTAACCAACCTTCCAGGCTTTAATGGCTCTCTAACTTCCACTCGAATCCTATGGAAGGAAAAAACTCACTATTTTCACTGAGTGATTAGGCGGTGAGAAGGTCGTGAGGTAGCATCTCCGGTAATGGTATTGGTCGGGGTGCTACATAAAAAGGCAAATTCGAGTCCAGTTCCTGGGTGATAAGTGTTGTCTCTACACAGTCCTACTGCCACAATTGGTAGTGAGACTGTGTGGAGGTGTTACTTATCCCCTAGATATTGGGCTCGAATGGTTAAGGGGTAAGAAGATTATAAGGTAACATCATCGGTAACGGTAATGATCGAGATGTTACATCACCATAACAAGGTTGTAATTCTTTTTCTTTTCTTACATATCCATAATTAGTAGCTATTAGCTCCACCATCACACCTTTTTTAATTTACTTTTTGTCAAACTTATTTTTCAGAAAATTCAAAAAGGGTTTTTTTAGACAATTTTTGGTTTTTGAGACTAAGCTTGAAATAGCCTGTACTCTTTGGAACACTTCAGAATGCCAACATGGACGAGGGAGTGGTCTCTATCTCTATCACTTTCATTTTCACATTTCTAACTCTCATCATCGAATTCACGAGACATGAACATGAAGAGGTGCGCCTGTATTTTGTTCACCCTATCACACATCAATTTCAATATCTTTTTGCTTTTGAATATTGAGTTTTTATTTATATAGTTTTGATATGAAAAGGTCAAAAAGTTTCACCAATTTTAAAAAAGGTATGTTTGCATATCCTTATATACTCCAAAACTGAAGTATTAGATCTATCTATTTATTGTGATAGTAATATAAAGGATTTTTATTCCTTCTCCCCCCAACACAAGTTCTCGCATCACAAATACACCCAATAAAGTGTAATCTTCAAAAGACATTTAAACCCCATATTTAAGAGAAATTATTTTCTATAAATGAACTCAATTTTTGCACGATTTTCTTTAATAAATTTACAATCTTTATTTGTAATTATGAAATGTTAATAGTGTTAGGTTGAACATTATATTTTGAGTTGAACATTATTTTTCAATTGTTTGTGTGAATTTATGGTAGTATTTACTTTCTTGTTTGCAGACAAAAATGAATAAAACAACAAATCTTAATTTGAAGTTTAAAACACACACTAAGTGCAAAGAAGTGGGATATTGCATTCAAATTTCAGACCTAACATATCAAATTTCTTCTAACTTTTTACTATCTAAGTTGTAGTTACGAGACTTAGAGATTACTTTCAATACAACTTAATTGATTTGTCCCTATAATACTCAATTCATTCACAAACTTTACAATATTAGGCTCACTTTGTTAACTAGCCCCTTCTCAATGAATGATATGTTTGTAGTAAAAAAAATAGCCATGTGACTTTTAAAATCTTATTGTTCTTTGTGTAGAAGATGTAGAACTGAACTTGATATTATTTGTTAGGGAAATTTCCAAAATATATTTGAATTTTTCTAATAGCTATATTAATGTAGCAAAATTAAATAATTGAATGTATCATTTGGTCAAGTAGTTGCAATGATTGGGTTTAATTCAAACCAATGCATCTATTAAGTTATCAAAAGTTGCAATCTTTCACCAATTGGTATGAGTTGAAGAGTTGTTTTCTTTCACCAATAAACCTAAAATAATATTTTTCAACCAAAAATTTGGATTCGGGAGTCGATTACGAGTAGGGAAGTATTATCACCCTACAACGTCCGTTAAAACGGTTACCCTATAATTAATTATATACAAACTATTTATTTATTTATTTATTTTTACCCCAAAAAGAATAATAAAAAAAATTAAATTATTTACATTAATGATAGAAGAAAAATATAATTTTTTTATTAATTTGGTTTGACAAGGGGAAGACCTTGCTCCTACGTATCCCTAGGTGAAATAGAGAAATCAAAACACACGTAGTTCTTGGGTAGAAAATATTTGTGTGTTGACCGATTTTATTATTATTTTTATTTATATGCGTATTAAAAAAATAAAAATGTAATAATAATAATAATGATAAATATAATAATAATAATAATAATATTTGTCTATTTTAACGAGAAAAAAAAAAGAAATTAGTTTTTTTTAAGAAAAAAATTTTTCGTAGCGTGGCGGTTTGTGAACGAGACAAATGGACACAACAGTGAAATAATCTGTTAAATAATTTGCTCGTACGTTGTCGGATCTGTCGCGACACAAAGGCCACCAACGATTTGAAAGTAAATAATATGGTGTAGCGAGCGAGGATGAATTTCATCCGGCGACAACAACCATTAATTCTAATCTTAAGGTTAAAAACATTTATCCGTTATAAATTTTTTTTATTTGATAAAGACGTATTGTGAATTTTTTTATTAAATTACAATATGACAAAATTTATTTTCTTGATCTATAGACTTCAACTAGTTATATTTTTTTATTATTTTATATTACAAAGAAGACAATTATAGGATTAAACAATTTAAAAAATAAAATGAAAGCTTAACATATGAGTTTATTTTTATAAACAAAAAAAAATAGAAAGAGAAAATATATATATATATATATATTAAAAAACAAAGATGTAAAATAAGAAAAAAAAACTAATAAGCAGACTAGAGAAAAGAATAAGAAAATGGTACCTTACTAGACTGATTACTTCAAGATCAGATTCTCTCCTTCTCTTTTGCTAACTAACCTCTCTATTCTCTCTATTTTTTTTTTTGTACTCTCAGTTTGTCTTTCCAATTGTGCTCCCTTTTGCCCTCTTGTGGGAGACTATTTATAGACTTTTGGGTGTAGATTGCAAAAGACAAGAGAATAATTGTCAATTGATTACCATTAATCTATTTTTTTCGGTTTTCTTTTTCTTTTAATTGGCCACAATTATACTGATTCTTATTGCCATTGATTCATTCTTCGGTTTCTTTTCTATTCAATTGATCACCATTATTTTGATTTTATGACTATCAATCAATTTCTTTTATGTTTTTTTTTCATTTATTTTGATCATCATTGCATCGATTTTTATGACAATCAATTCGTTTCTTTTCAATTTCCTTTATTTTTATTTCTTATTATTTTTTTTTTAGAAAAGAGTCGGAACAAGAATTAGAGGCAAACAAGAATCGAAAACACTTGTGATTGTTTAGAGCTTATATTTCTAATTATTTATTTATATTTTTGTATTTCTTTATATCTTTATTATTATTGTCATTATTATTATTATTATTTCCTTTTTTAATAAAAAGTAAAAAAATAAAAATCAGACAAAATTAGGTGTCAACAGCCTAATTGTTTTTTTTTATTATTATTTATTATTATTTTTTTAATTATATATCTATTATATTTTATAAAATTTTAAAAGTGGCGGACAAAATTAGGTGTCTACACCCATATTTAAGAGAAATTATTTTCTATAAATGAACTCAATTTTTGCACGATTTTCTTTAATAAATTTACAATCTTTATTTGTAATTATGAAATGTTAATAGTGTTAGGTTGAACATTATATTTTGAGTTGAACATTATTTTTCAGTTGTTTGTCTGAATTTATGGTAGTATTTACTTTCTTGTTTGCAGACAAAAATGAATAAAACAACAAATCTTAATTTGAAGTTTAAAACACACACTAAGTGCAAAGAAGTGGGATATTGCATTCAAATTTCAGACCTAACATATCAAATTTCTTCTAACTTTTTACTATCTAAGTTGTAGTTACGAGACTTAGAGATTACTTTCAATACAACTTAATTGATTTGTCCCTTTAATACTCAATTCATTCACAAACTTTACAATATTAGGCTCACTTTGTTAACTAGCCCCTTCTCAATGAATGATATGTTTGTAGTAAAAAAAATAGCCATGTGACTTTTAAAATCTTATTGTTCTTTGTGTAGAAGATGTAGAACTGAACTTGATATTATTTGTTAGGGAAATTTCCAAAATATATTTGGATTTTTCTAATAGTTATATTAATGTAGCAAAATTAAATAATTGAATGTATCATTTGGTCAAGTAGTTGCAATGATTGGGTTTAATTCAAACCAATGCATCTATTAAGTTATCAAAAGTTGCAATCTTTCACCAATTGGAATGAGTTGAAGAGTTGTTTTCTTTCACCAATTGGTATGAGTATCTCTATAAATAGAGATATTTTAGAGGCATAAATAACAGAAGGAAACACAAGACAAAACAACACAAATTCATATTACATAAGTCAAAAATATTTCTGAGTCATTTCTTCTTTTCTCTAGTGCACGAGAGTAAACGAAGAAACTTTATTCTGTAAAACACCGTTGATCGATATGCTTGATGTGAATGTGCAATTGACTTCAAGGATTCCAAAGTATCCTGAAGGGGATTCGTCGGTTAACCCATTTGCATCCAATATATATAGATTGGTGGGGGCGAATCGAACCTAAAGCTTAGTGTGATACACACGCTTTGGAATTTATTTGTGCAACCTTCATCATCATCGAGTTCATCATCTTCTTGTTCATAATTTGCAGCATACCCCCAACAAAAGATCCAACAATCTTTAGGTTCGATTTTCGCTTATTATGACTACAACTTTTATAGGAGATGGACTTTCTTCATCATGGTGAAAGGTACACATTTAATTTATATAAATATATATGATATGTTTGAAGTTCTAAATTCATATGTGGTTCTTCAAAGTAATTATATTTGTTTATGTTAAATTTAACATGTGGTTAGATTGGTATGCATGATTTAGAATATATACAAATATGTGAATTTAATATAGTTTATGCATGAATTTTGCTTGTTTGGATTTTAAAGATTAATTAAAGTCTTAGAAACAATCAAATGAAAATTTATGGTAAAAGATAGAATGACATAAAATATGGTAAAAGGTAGAATGACATAAAATTTTGTGTTTGTGATAAGTGAAATGTTTATAAATTGTATGTGATACAATATGAAGAGATTAAATAAATAAAAAAAAATAAAAAGGTCATGGTTTGGTGATAATTGGTCAACACTATCAAGAATATAAAAGGTAATTGGATGCTTGATGTAAGTCATGACTTGTACCAGACCTGATATAACATATGTTGTTGGAAGATTAAGTCGGTATACAAGCAATCCATGTAAAGAACGTTGACATGCTACTAATAAAGTATTAAAATATTTGAAGGGAGCAATTAACTATAGTTTAGTCTATAGTGGATATCCTTTATACTTGGAAGGATATACAAATGTCAGTTGAATAAATCATGTTGAGGATTAAGCTTTCACAAGTGGATGTACCTTCAACCTTGGTGGATGTGCAGTTTCTTGGGGTTCAAAGAAACAAACTTGCATTATTAACACCACTATGGCTGCAAAATTTATTGTTCTAGTTGCAGGTAGTAAAGAGGCTGAATGGTTAAGAATTTGTTGTATGAGATACCAATTTGGCCAAAGTCAATGACACAAGTATCCTTACATTGTGATAGTCAATACACACTATTAAAAGCATATAACCAAGAATATAATAGAAAATCAATACATATTGATTTAATGCATAGCTATGTAAATGATTTAATGGAGTGATATCCATAGTGTTTATAAGAATTGAAAAGTATCTTGTAGATCCTTTGACGAAAGGTCTGACAAAGGACATGATGTTTAAAACATCATTAGGGATGTGATTCAAGCTCATATCTAGATAATCATCAATGGTGGAAACGTCAACTCACACTTGAGTAGCATCAAGTCTTGAGTTCAATGATGAAAGTACACTATTAGAGTGATTGAAGTACTTGAC
Organism: Cicer bijugum; assembly: GCA_037974875.1. Lineage (NCBI taxonomy): Eukaryota > Viridiplantae > Streptophyta > Magnoliopsida > Fabales > Fabaceae > Cicer > Cicer bijugum. Next base: position 3,070,530 of record JBBPBT010001444.1, read on the forward strand.
AATAGATACATCCCAAAGGATAAAAGTACTTGGACCATAAAATAAAAGTGGTAGGATGAGGTCTCCTCTTAATGGACATATAGCATGTATTTGCTAGAATGTATAATTATGGGTGCATTCCTGATATAGTCCACCTATATGAGAATGAAGTGGGGCCGCTTCATAGAGTTCAAGAGCTTGACTCTGAAATTCCCACGAAAAGGATATGAGACACAAGGCCTTATCAAATGTGTCATTTTTATAATTCGATCAATGGTGCCGAGATTTCATGTGTAAGTTATGCACACTTGTTCTAATGAATGGTTGGTTCAAAGCTTGTCTACCAATCTATTTGAGGATGAGTGAAAACATAATTTACTAAGTAATGGTTCAAATCATAAGATACCTTTATCTGAAACCATGAGATTTCCAGAATAACGGACTTAGATATATTTTGAAAATGGTGGGGGATTGTTAGGGAAATTTCCAAAATATATTTGGATTTTTCTAATAGCTATATTAATGTAGCAAAATTAAATAATTGAATGTATCATTTGGTCAAGTGGTTGCAATGATTGGGTTTAATTCAAACCAATGCATCTATTAAGTTATCAAAAGTTGCAATCTTTCACCAATTGGTATGAGTTGAAGAGTTGTTTTCTTTCACCAATTGATATGAGTTGAAGAGTTGTTTTCTTTCACCAATTGGTATGAGTATCTCTATAAATGGAGATATTTTAGAGGCATAAATAACAGAAGGAAACACAAGACAAAACAACACAAATTCATGTTACATAAGTCAAAAATATTTCTGAGTCATTTCTTCTTTTCTCTAGTGCACGAGAGTAAACGAAGAAACTTTATTCTGTAAAACACCGTTGATCGATATGCTTGATGTGAATGTGCAATTCACTTCAAGGATTCCAAAGTATCCTGAAGGGGATTCGTCGGTTAACCCATTTGCATCCAATATATATAGATTGGTGGGGGCGAATCGAACCTAAAGCTTAGTGTGATACACACGCTTTGGAATTTATTTGTGCAACCTTCATCATCATCGAGTTCATCATCTTCTTGTTCATAATTTGCAGCATACCCCCAACAAAAGATCCAACATTATTCTCTGTGTAGAAGAAGCAAATATACGGTTCTCTTGGTATGATTAAAGCGTGAATTAAATTGTTTAGACTCTCTTAAGCAGTTAAAACTAGTGGATTTGTATATTAATACCTGATTTCTGTAAATTTTTGAAAAAGCAATAATTATATTTTGTCTAATATGATTTGAATTAATTACTAATTTTGTGTTAATAATTTTATATATATTCTTTCATATTTTTTTTATTATAGTCTTAATATTATTGATATTGATTTGGATTATTGAAATTCTTTTTAAGTATCATTTATAGTATTTTTCTTATTTGATACTTACAAGTTATGACATAAAATTGTTAATAATAGTAGTTTTTAGTTTTTTTTAATATAGATTTGTATAAATATCATGTTATTCGGTTTTCAATAAACAAAAATACTCTATTTATTTATTTATTTATTTTTTATGATATGCAGGTAAGTCTGTTTAATCATAGATGAGATGAGTCTTTCTCAAATTAACATATCATAACTTGTTATTATTCACAAACGAATTAATTCAATATATTTAATGTGTTAGTTTATACAAAAATGATTAAACAGAGCGAATTATCCCTCGTACACAAATCTAGGTGCACTATATATGGACCTCAAAAGAATAGTCTAACGGCAAACTCATATACAAATAAAAAGTATGTGGTATTTACTAAAAATTGTAGCAATGATTTAAATCACACTAAGAGTTAAATCATGATCCTTGATATTCCATAGAATCATGTCCAAATGCTATTGATGTGTCTTCAAACTCAATTGTATTGTGTTCATGGTGACATCAAAAATATTGATGTCAGTCTAAAAAGCAATCGCAAACCTTTTTAAGACTTTAATAATTAATGTTCTGTCTGTATTGATTTATTCGAATTAATTTATTGACACAAACATTTATAAAACTATTTAAGAGAACTTATAACTATAATTTTTGACATTTTATAAAATATTTATAGCTTATTTTTATAAAATCTCTAAGATGGCTTGAAATAAGTTAATAACTTATATATAAAAACAATTTGAATTTATTTTAAGAGTTTGACTTCCATGAAAATACAATACAATTCGATTTCCCAAACGTATTCTCAAACTGAACATGAGATTTAAAGATTTCATAAACAGAAACCAATTATAACTTATTATGAACACTGTTCAACGCACATTTACATTAGTAATGTATCAAAATACAACTCTTGTTTCATGTTATATCTTAAAAAGCCAGCAACATTTATTCATAATTACCAGACATAGAAGATCATAATTTGAACTTAACTCATTACTAGTTTTTTCTTTCTAAAAGTCAACGTAAAACTCAAACATTGAGTACGGAGAAGTAAAATATTGCATATTTAAACTTGCGTTCTAACGTATCAAATATCCTCGAAATCTTTTCACATCTGAGTTATACTTACGAGACTAACACACTACTTTCAAATACAACTTAATAATTCCTACCTTGAATGGTCAATTCATTCACAAATTTTACAATATTTTCATGAAAACTTCCACCCTCATCAACATAATTCTTAACCAAATTCTTCCTTTCGATACAATTCTTCTTTAATTCATTTCCCTTTTCACTCTCGATTACTTTCCTTATCCAATCTACAATTGTTTCTCTTCTAACTATCCCTTTCTCATCATCACCAATAGCTTTGACTCCAATTTTCCACACATCAACAATAAAATTTGCATTAGTAATTTGATCTGTCCAAATTGGCATTGCAATGTCCAAATTGGCATTGCAATTATAGGTACTCCTAAACTCAAAACTTCCAATGTTGAATTCCAACCACAATGTGTCACAAAACAACCAACAATTTCATGTTCCAACACTTGTAGTTGTGGACACCATGTCACTATTAAACCATTTTCTGACCATGACTCAAAAAATTCCTTCAGAAGGTTACCCTTTTTGAATCTTTAACAACTCATATGAAATATATTCCACAATCTCTCAAACTCAAAGCTAGTTCCTTAATTTGGTCTTCACTAAGATTTGCCCTGCTTCCAAAAGATACATACACAACTGATCCTTTGAGTTTAGTATCTAACCATTTGATGCAAGTTTCATAATTTGGATTAAAGATGCTAATCCCATATTCCATGTCATCTTGGATTCTTTTGTGTAAAAACATGGATGGAACACATGGTCCTACTGTCTTTAATGGTCAAATCTTCATAAGCCAATCCATAACCTAAAAACAATCACATTTCAGATTTTTCAATCATTAATATCTAAAACAATAGTTGCAACCATGATTTTGAATTGAAGGTCACAGTTACATTACGAACCTTTATAGTGCGAGAAAATATGAGAAAATGCAGTCTATGCAGCCTAAATTGTAGCATGCTGTTGCGGAGGCTTCAAATTTTGCAATACTTAGGTCTCGACCAAACTCTAAATTAGCAGGATCCTTTCACTGAAACCGAATTGTTAAGAGACAAAAACAAAAAATTGAAAACATTGTATAAGTGAATTTACCTCTTGCTCTAATTCAGAAAATGTGTTGGTAAGAACTCAATCAGCTTGATGAATCTTTAAATATTGGTATGTAAGAATACCAAAGTAGCAAGGATCACTTCTCATATATACAAAAAATATGGCAAATCACAAGGTTCAAGCTTAGGCAATCCTGGCATGACAATTTCTTGTTCTAAAAAAGGTAAATCCGACCATCCCTTAAAAGCATGAAAATTTATGTTGTTAACAGAACAAGCTTGAGTAAGAAAAACAACAACATGTAGTTCAAATTTCTTACGCTACTTCATTTTACTTGTTTTAAGAGATTCACAACCAAAGCTGACTTCCAATTGAGCTGTTGGTCTCAATTCTATGATGTAGTGTTGAAGACTTGTTATCGTTTCCAATATTTTTTGTCTTTGTTCCAAAGTCAATATTCCATTTAAGCAATATATTGGTTCTAATCAAAGTAAGATATTGAAACAAGACAATCCTTCAAATGAAATAAGACAGATATTCAAATCCAAAACTCAATCCATTTTTAGAATCATATGTCACAAACTACTAATTCATAATGTATATATGTTGTATACTCTATCTTGGGAAAGATCATTAAAACATTACTGTTTGTGTTACATCTATTGCTCTTTGGGGCCAAGGACTAAGCTTATACAATCATATATAGAAATATCATATCAAATGCTTCCATGATAAATTTCAACTCTTCTTTCTCTACTTTAGTTATACAATGTACATATTTTTATATGACAGTTTAGAGTGTTGTCCTACGAGGTAAATATTTAGGAGAAACCTGACAAGCCGATGACATGTTGCATCAACGAAATAGCTACATATATTCCAAGGCGATAACTGCTACTTCATTAACAGGTGCCAATGCAATGAGAGGTTGCTCCATAAACAAAAGGAATGAGCTTAACACGATAATGAATATGGCGAATATACTTAGTGATTTAAATGAACTATGTATGTGAAATGGAAACACAGACCCAATTCTCAATCTTGTACTAGAAACATTGGTGTTATAAGCCTCCACCATTCTCCAACCATAATCAAATGATTTATCTTTGCTCCATATAGCAGAGGAAGCGAAAACTGCATTAAGTCATCCTTCCTTATAGGACTTGAGATTTCAAATCGAAATACTGCAATGTTGACTGATGCCAAAACACCACTGCACCAAATATCACAATAGTATATTTGGAGGTTTCATTTTGCTGCTATGAATCTAAAGCAGATATTGGACCACTTCTTATATTCAGAAAAATATTTGGTTTCCTAAATTTTGTTCTTTGAGTATCTTGTCTGAGAAATTGTGGTGGAACTAAATATCCATCCTTATGATTTTGCATACATAAATACTTACATATTATTCATCTTTGGAGTATATATTAACCAAATATTAAAACATGGAGTGATTGAATATAACTACATGTGTCAGTGTCAAACACGTGTCTCAAACCGGACACTTGATATTATCACTTTTAATATTATCAATTTTAAACTATTAAGGTGAGTTGTTTACTTTTGAAGAGTTTGAACGCAAAATGTTGCCGAATCTTATAGTTATGTTTATATTCATTTCCAAATTCAAGAGCTGCAACCAATAAACTTGCAAGTCGAATTTGGACGAAATTGCAGAGCATTGGAGTACCTTATATATTATTCATTTTATATGTCACGCATCAAATATTAATAATACTCACGATATAAAAAGATTAACAAATCCTAAAATATTAATATTTGTTTTCTTACAATAATTAATAATTTTCTTTTTTAAAAGTAAAAAAAGAAAATAGCCTCAAATAGAATTAGAAACGTCTAAAAATCAGTTGAAAGCTAAATTCACTCGTGGGCTATATATATATATATATATATATACTTCACGGCTTAGTGGGAAAAACAACAATTCTCAGTGCTCTCTTTCTTCCGATACTCTGTTTCTTCGAAGTCATCTTGATAAAGATCAATTCTTACGAAGGCATCTTGATTAAATATCAAATTTTCCGATACTCTGTTTCTTCTCAGCATCATCAATTCTTGGAAGGCATCTTGATAAAGATCATTTCTTCCGATACTCTGTTTCTTCTCACCATCATCAATTCTTGGAAAGCATCTTGATAAAAATCATTTCTTCCGATACTCTGTTTCTTCTCACCATCACAATGTGGAATCTTGATAAAGATTGGTACACTCCAAGAAGCTTTCTCAGTGCTCCAACCCAATATAATTTTCCAGTAATTATAACTACTACCCATTCCTTCATTATTCTTATTTTTTTTTTCTTTTTCTTTCTTTTTGTGCATCCTTATTTTCATACATTTTTCTGTCTAGGGTGATCGCTTCATACCCAATAGAAGTTTGATGGATCTTGATCAAGCTCATAGTTTCCTCACTAACAAATCAACCAAAAATGTTCACAATCAAAATTTCAATGTATTCTTTTTTTTTTTATTGATTATTTCGACATTTACATTTCAAGAAAAGAAATCCTTGATCAAATTCTCAAGATTAATTTGGTTTTAATCTTTTGTTGTTTATTTCAATTCCGAAAATCGTTTGTTCTACAAAAAGTGGGGCTTTATTTAACATCTTCTTCTTGTTATAATGGCAGGAAGCATATAGACAGAAATTGGATGAGCAGCTGACTTTGGATTCTGATGGGAGGCCGTTTCGGATGTTGGTTTTTAGAGACTGTCCAAAATCAAATAAAAACTCTATTCGTCATATCGACGTGTTGCGACAACAAGATGCTACGGAATTTCAAATCAACCGCAATCAACAAATCCGTCGAAAACTGCCTAAGGTTTGGTTTTGTTTTCATTTTTTATTTATGCAAAATGCACCTATTTGTTTTAAGGGCCCTTTTCTTGCAAATATCTTGAAATCCCTAATGTACTTCTTTTATTAAATTGGAATTCTGATTTTCTTTATGTGCACATGGTATCTCTACTTAGTTTTCGGTATCTCTACTTAGTTTTTGTTTTCATAATTAGAAGAATTTCCCAATAGCTAGAATTGATGTACTATTTTATTTTGTTGAGATAGTTTATGTTTATGTGGATATGAACTTAGGCATTCTCATATTGTAAGTAATAAATCATAGAGTGCCTAAATATTGACATTCCTTTTGAAGGGATCAATAGGATAAATCTTATGCTGTAATCTGATTGGATTAACTGATTTACTATGGTTGTAGAAGGAATCAAAGGTATTAGATGCACCAGAAATCAAAAATGATTTCTACACAAACACAGTGGATTGGGGGAAAAACAACATTCTAGCTGTTGCTTTAGGCAAAGAAATGTACCTGTGGAACTCTGCCACTGCTCATGTATCTCAGTTGTTTAAATCCAATGACGATAATTATCCAACTAGTGTTTCCTGGTCAGACGATTCAAAGTATTTGGCAACTGGATTTATGCACTCTAATCTTCATCTCTATGATGTTGTCACTTCCAAGGTGGTAAATATGCATGCATCTCTCTTTATCATCTGTTTGGTTTCACATTGGACTAATTCTTGCTTGGTTTGTGATTTTCAGATAAGAAAGCTAGAAGGTCATAGTGAAAGGATAACATCTCTAGCATGAAATGGAAATATTTTAACTTCTGGAAGCCATGACAAATATATAATCAACCATGATGGTAACTAGATTTAAATTTCAAAATGTTTTATTTATGAATATATTAAGTTACTAATAAAATAAAATATTGTAACAATATAATAACATTTTGTTGTATTATGATGCTCTTGTGTGCAGTTAGAGCAAGAAGTAATGTGACTTCCCAGGTAAAAGGACACAAAGAAGCAATCTGTAGTTTAAAATGGTCGAAAAGGGGAAATATGTTGGCAAGTGGTGGTAGTGAAAGTCTAGTCTATGTGTGGGAGTCAAATAAAATGAACTCATCAAAATTCTTGCATTGTTTTAAAGACCACAATGCTTTTGTCAAAGCACTTGCTTGGTGCCCTTACGATTCATCTGTGCTTGCTTCTGGAGGCGGCGTGGACGATGGATGCATTAAGTTATGGAATGTACAAAAGGGAACCAACATTTGCAACATAGATACCAAAGCTGAGATTTCTGGATTAGAATGGAATAGACATCACAAGGAGATATTAAGTGGCCATGGCTTTAGTTCAAGTGCAGAACACAACCAACTTTGTTTGTGGAAATATCCATCTATGACTAAAGTCGAAACCTTGGGCACTCATACTTCGAGAGTCCTCCATCTATCGCAGGTGAATTAAGAGACATTGAATGAGTTCTATTTAGAATATTTAACTACTAATTTACATACTTACTAATTGATTGTATTATGCTCTTATGTCTTGCAGAGTCCAGATGGGTTAACAGTTGTTTCAACTGGAGCAGATGAGTCTCTTCGCTTTTGGGATGTTTTTGAGCCACCTGCTACTAAAACAAAAGATAATTCGGGTTTGGATAACGTTTTATCTATGAAGACAATGCTGATAAGATGATGGATAATTAACATTGTTGTCTTAGGGTAGCATTTTTTGTATAAATTAGTAGTCTTCACACTGTTTACTATGACATTGATTTTTAAAATTGAATATACATTTGTTTATAGAAAAAATAGCGTTTGTACTTTTATCCGACACAAGTATATTGAAATGAGAAAGTTCACCCAAATTAACTATCAAATTGATGTTTTTTATTTTTTATTTTTTCTTTTTTTATTTTAACAATAATTGATTTTCTTTTTTTAAAACTGATTATAAGATCTATAAAAGAATGTAAAATAAAAAAATATCTAAATGCTCTCTGTATTTGGTGGGGGAGGGAGAACGAACCAACCTTCTCCAACCCTTTCTTCCATTCTATTTCCTTTTAAACAAGTTTTTTATTTTATTTTTTTAAGAATTAAATTCAAAGAAATTCATACATGCATACCAAAATACATATATTGTTTAAAAAGAAAAACTTCTATAATATAAATGCGATAAATTGAAAGAGCACATCCTAAAATATAGTGTTAAATTTAATAATTGAAATATTATTACTTATTGTTGTTATGATTATTATGAATAAAAAGGATTATTGTTAATAAATTTTAAAGGAAACTTAGTAATGTTGATAACAGTTTTTAAAATTAGTTAATTTAAAAAAAAACATAAAAAAAAACTAAAAACTTGAATTCAAAAAGCAATTTTAGTGTTTTGAGATTTAAAAATTAAAATTTAAAACCATCCCAAATAGGTCTTAGTAATGAATTTTAATCTCTTTAATTTTAAAAATAGACAAATTTACTAAAGGTATGTTTATTTC
>JBBPBT010001444.1:3079728-3109635 GCA_037974875.1 Cicer bijugum
TTTTTAGAAAATAAACTGTCTCTAAATTATCCATTGAAATTTTTAATTTAAATTTAAAGAGAAATTGATTAGGTTTATTATATAAATAAAAATAAACTTTATGACCATGTTAGTAATATTAGGAAATCTAAAAAAAAAATTGCTATAAATTTGATTACGCAAATATTTCGATCATTATTATAAACAGATGCAAATTATGATACTAGAACACATTCAAAAGCCATGTTCGCGATATCTTTTTTCTCTCTTTGTTTTTGTTTTCTGTTTGTTAAAAAAAATCAATAAAAACAAATTCAAATTAAGAAACAAGGACACATCCAATGCAATCAAATTCAAATAAACCATAAAGAAGGTTAGTTGTAATTGTGTATATTATTATTTTATTTTATTTTGCGAAGAGTGTGTTGTAAATCCCAAATACTGCATTTGATTCTTAATCATAAACATAACTCATATGATAAGATTTCATACTACTACTATTGCATGCATGAAGCATTAATTTAGAATAATGACAATAGAAAATAAAATTTGCAGCTTAAAGCCATTAAACCTATATAGATACAACCTACCAGTACCTGGTGTTAAATATAAGCCATTTTTAACTTTGTCTACTCTAAACCAAAAAAAAAAACTCATTATGCATTTCTAATCAATATCACTATCAACAAATATCTCAGGAGTAGGCGTAGCTTCACTGGTTGTTGAGTTCTCTTCTTCCTCTCTTCGTTTCCTCTCCTCCTCTCCCTCCCTCTCCGCAATTACAGCTTTAACTTCCGCAAGTGTTGAACTTACTGCATCCGAAGACATAAGATTATTCATGAACACTGATATATAATCAAGATGCCGGTTCTACAAAATAATAGGATAATCTAAGTTATATTTACTAATTTATTAATCAAACATAACTCTCAAAGATAATGAACATTGTAGCTTTGAATTATATCTCACCTGGTAGTCCAGGTAGTAGCATGTTGTACAAAAGTGAAGTATAAATCACAAAGTCAATAATTTGTCATTAATGAAATAATAGTTTTAAAGTCATTGAATCACTAAAAGAAACTTTGATTAATACCTCTCAGACATCAATGGTAAGGAGTGGCTGAAAAAAAAATCAATATAAAATCTCATCAGATACTTCTAGTTCTATCCTACCCCAACATTCATCTTTTCAAAACATTTAAAATAAATAAATAATGATGATTAATATAACAATATAACTAGTCCTTAGTACTTACATGATGATGGCTCATAACAAGGGGGTTCACATTATTAGGACTCTTCAAGATGACTAGCTTTTTGTCCGCATCAGTTGCAAGACGATTTACGGCATTTCCAAGATCAAGTCAGACAAGAAGAAGAAAAAAAAAGGTAAAGACCTTATGCTAAGTCAGATATACCAAAGCTTAAATAAACGACCAGACATGAGATATATGGTGGGAAATTTACTGACATGCAAGCCATGCCCATCCTGAACCAAATTGTGTTGAAGCAGCGAGCTTGAACTGATCAACAAATTTTTCAAATAAACAGAGTCTGTTTCAATCAGTTTTAGAAGTTCCCAAGATGGCTTTCCACCACCACTAGGTTTCATGGACTCCCAGAAGAAATCATGGTTCCATACCTGTAACAAAATTGAACAGTATTACTAAGCTGTGGTTCTGAAACATGAATTAGATTACATGGTTATAACTTATAAGAATGCATCACTGTGCTGCATTGTTAAAAGCTGGGAGAATGTTGCCATTATTGTACGCAATAACTATAGTTTCCTCTAGTGACTTTCCATCTAGATCTGTTCCTTGAATTTGCTTGTTCAATTTATCAACATAAGCTCTGTGGTGCTTTCCCCAATGGTACTCAAACGTATCCTGACTCATAATTGGCTCCAAAGCATTCTGAGAATTTTCATTATCGAAAGTATTGGTTAATTTTCAAAGCTACTCAGATGACTCAAATCAAGACTTTATGGTACAACTGTATAAAACTCCTAGCTAGTAGTTTATGACTCAAACACATATCCATTACACTGTGTCAATACAGGAATAGTAGTTTTTTTCTCTCATGCACCACCCACTTGTAGAAATCAAGAAAAGCTATTTCAAGATAATTACATTCCATCTCTCTTTTTCCAACTCTCATTCATCACGTTTCTCTCTCTCTCTCTCACTCTCAATACTGCTATACAATATATACTTGAACAAGGTAGTTCTCGATCATGTATTCAAAGATGAGCAAAATATTATTCTAAACTCTGATAATATGGAGGTTGTGGATAGTAGAAAAATACAATTACAGCAAGAACAGCATTTTCATGTGTGGGCAGTAGATGACAGTCTCACTGATAGAAACCTTTTAGAGAGGCTTCTTATTGCAGGTTCTTCATGCAAAGGTATATATATATATATAGCATTTTCTGTTCTGAATAATTAGTTCATTCATTATATAATTGTGTTTGATTTCTCAAATTAATTAACAACAGTTACATGTGTGGACTCTGGAGATAAGGCTTTGAAATATCTTAGACTCATTGATGAACAAGTACTTGAAAAGAATAATAATAATAATAATAATAATAATAATAATAATAATAATAATAATAATAATAATAATAATAATTCCACAACAAACTCTTTACTAGAATCATCTTCTCCTCCTCAACCATTACAGCTGCAAGAGGTAATTACCTTAATTTACTTCTCGTAGATAAGTATTATAAAGTTTTTCACGCAGAACGGTGTGTCTGCTGCTATTAAAATCGAAAAAAGGGTACGGAAAGGTTTTAGAATATTCAGCATTCATCTTTTTGCAAGGAAGCAAAGTGAATTTGATCATGACAGACTATTGCATGCCTGGAATGAATGGCTATGATTTACTTAAACGACTCAAGGTATACACATCACTTAATTCATCTTTTTACCCGACATCTTCCCTAAATTCCCTCTCTTTTTCAACATGAATCAATAGGCAATGCATTTACTCACACAAATCATTTTTTTACAACTATATTTCGTTCATTTATTAGCTAGCCACATATTTGAATTATATATATGTATGACTTAACTCAAAATATTGACAAATTTTTGTTGTTTAAGTAAACCAAAGTGGATTTATAATTTATTTTTTACTTGCAGAGTATAAAGGAACCGGTAATAGATTTTTACTTCAATTGTTTTGTTTTCATGACTCAAATCAAGACTTTACGGTACAACTGTATAAAACTCCTAGCTACCACATCTATGTTTTAACAATGACACATGTTTGTTATTACAAGCCTTTGTCCTTTCAGTAACTCTAACTGAGATGCTTGAGTTCTTCAATGCTTTAATTTTTAACTTTCTCTGTTGATGAAAGCTTACATGCCAAAATTTTGCAAACATTCAAATTTGAAAATGAAGACAGCCTCATTTTCATATTTCATAAGCATAGGTCCCCAACTCCCCCATGAAAAATTTAGATTACTTGAAATTCAATTAACTATAACAGGTAAAGAGAGTATTTGACAAACTTTAGATCATACCAGCAGATATGGCAGTGGCTTCAGCTTAAACTTTGCTGTGACTTTAGTTGCCCCAGCTTTCCTTATTCATCTTCCCTGCAGTATTCAATAGGAAAACTTCAATACTGAGCATGTTTTTCCAGCCAATGAAACAAAGTAAAAGGTCTGATACAATATGATCTGACAAGTGCCTAATGATGGATGTTGTTAGTTTGAGGTTCAGATTGATGTTGTAAGAAGGAGAAACCATTCATATTCATATCAAATTTTTAACATCCTTTTCTCTAATTTGTTTCGCTAATTTAACACTCAGAAGTGTGGAAATTTTCTTTTTAAATTATAGACTACTTTTGATTACTAGATCAGATGTGTTCTTAGTTATGCGATTTAAAAGGATACTAAACCTGACATTTTTTATTTTTGCATAAATTTATTTATGCAAGAGTGTAAGTAAACCAGCCTCAATGAGCAGAAAACAAATATATAGCATAACATACATGTATTATTGAAGAGTACTTGGAATCCCCCTTCAAAATATTTTCTGAAAGACAACAATTAACCCCTGGTTTATAACTTGATAAAAAGACAAACAAATGAATAAAGTTATCATGCCACTGTTTGGATATTTTTAGGTGAAATGATAAACAAATTGTATATTTTTATGGTGAAAAAGATGAACAAAAGAAAACCCCATTTCTCAAACAAATGAAAGATGAATGAGTTTTTTATATACATAAGATGTGTTCAAAATAAGAGTAATTGAGATGTAATAATAAAAGAGTTGAGAAGCAAAAACCTGAGTGTTAGAGAATTTGAAGGTAGAAGGCAGATTTTGGAAGCTTGCAAACAAAACAAGAAACGAATTCATATATAAAGAGAAAATTGAAGAGAGAGAGAGAAAAAAAAAAACCATTGGAGTGGGATGGAAGAAAAGGGGAAGATGAAAGGTAATAAGTAGTAGCGTCGGATGTGGAAAGTGGTAGCAAGTAGTAGTGTCGTCATCTAAATGCATCAATGATTTGGTCGCAGAGGCTCTTAGAGGTAGACACACACCTGATGCTCAATTCGAAACCAGATAAACCAAACTCCAAAAAAGTCAAACGGGTGGATGAAAGTGGGTTGTTGTGTCAACGATTGTTTATTTCACTTATCTGGATGTAGACGGTCGATATCGGTCTTTAAAATTAAATTCGTTAGCAATGAAATCCGTTCGAGTAATAATGCATATATCGGTATACAACTTTACATCCTTAAAATTTTATATTGCTATTTGACCAAAAAATAAGCATCTCAAGACTCACAAAATTTAAAAATTTTCTGATAACGTCAAAGTCTTATTAGTTTTAACATAATAACTATCGAGATCTAGAGTAACTAATTGGTGCGCAGTGTGTTCTAAACTCCAAATACTAAATTTTATTTTTACTCATAAACATAATTTACATGTACTACAAGAAAATTGAGTTCTAGTGATTGACAAAGTTTGTCACCAAAAGTCACAAATTGTAGGTAAAGATCAATAATATGTTGAGTGAGAGATCCACCGTCAACTATAAGGGGCATCTTGTTATGTTTTAGGACTGTCACTACATATTTTGCGGACTTTTTGATTTCTATCTACATCAATGACTGTCACTATTACTTAGATAAATATCAATAAATAATTATCTATTCCTACGGTTTATCTGTCACTAAATATTACATAAATATGAATACAAAATTAATCTATTCCTTTAGAAATGTTTATATATATATATATATATATATATATATATATATATGAAGAATTAATCTATTTCTATGGTATTGTCTTTCACTATAACTTATTAAATTAAATTTAAATTTCTAATTTATTTTTATTAACTAATGCCATTGGTGTGGTAAAAATAGTGGTATAAGAAAATCTCTGCTCATTAAATCGGACATCCTTTAGATATGTAAATTTTGCCGGAAGGAGCAAGACATTTGTGACCCTTGTGCATTGGAGAGTGACCAAGATAAACATATTCAGTAGATCTGAATTGTAGTTTGTGCTGATTGTAAGACCTTAAGAGAGGATAACAAGAACAGCCACAAGTTTTAATATAAAGATAATCAGGCAATGACTTGTATAAAGCATGAAATGGAGAAGAAAATTGTTTCAAGTTTGATGTAGGAAGTCTATTAATAAGAGAGCCGACATCCGTTACGGTCGTCATTCGGTTCAAAGAATCTCCGTTCCAGAACCGTACGTGAGATTTTCATCTCATACGGCTCCTCCTTTCCTTTATGTGTATAATGATAAACATGCATAGAATCAAAAAAGATTGCAATATTCTCATTATCAGCTGCTCGGGACTAGTGTTTTTACACGAAATTTCTAGCCAACCTTCCTGTAAAAGATCTTTTTTTAACATCAAGTATGTTATTACTGAATAAATAGTAACTTCAACAATATCCATATCAGTTAAAATGGATGGGTCTTCACTCTTATTTTCAATAGGACCAAAACTATCTATGGATTTACTTAAACCACACCTGTATTCTAACTTCTTATTAAATAGCATTGAATTGAACCACCAATTTTCCATAGAGCTTTTTCCTTTTATTTACATGAAAATACAATAGATGATCCACTTTCTCAAAATCTTTGCCTTCTCTTGCTTCGGGATTGAACATCAATTGTAACGATTCGATAACCGGATCGTTGGAATAGATATACCTGAACAATACATCCCCCTAGAATTGTATAACAAGTTTTTTATTCGTAAGGCTCTTAAAATGATGTCTATAATTATGATGTAAAATAGATCAATGAAATCCCTAAATCAATGGTTTCCGTTTTTTCTTATTCTTTATGAAAAAAAAACAGTTGTAAAACTATGATCCCAAAATTTGACAGGCAGATGCATGAGCAAGTAAGGATAGCCCCAGGTCAACAATATGACGATGTTTTCTTTCAACAAGACCATTTTGATGAGATGTATGACGGCATGTTAATCTATGAGTGATACCCAAATCAGTCAAGCAAGATGTAAAAGGTCTCAATTCACCACCCTAATCACTTTGAACAGTGTTAGTTTGATAAGAAAATTGTGTTTGGACCAGCTTATAAAATTGATGAAAAGCTTTGATTGAATCAGACTTTTGCTTCAGAAAATAGATCCATGTGAATTTAGTAAAATTATCAACAAATGAACTATAGTATTTATAACCATTTGAAGAGGACTGGGTCCCATAAGTCAGTTTGAATAACTTCAAAAGGAGATGTATAATGTGTGGTAGATGGAGGAGCAAACATCCTATGTGCTTTGCCTAAACAACAAGTATTACACAAATTGAAAGTGCTTTTATTTGAAAAAGGCATCTTACACAGATGCAGAATAGATTTTACTGCATTAATATGGACATGCCCTAGTCTAGAATGCCAAGTTGTAATTGAATCAACAACAGAATTGTAACTACAAGGTTTATGAAAACCAAAATGACAAGTAGAAGAAGATTGAGAAACATAACTATGAGAAGAAGCAGGTTGCAAAATCTGCATGTTCTTGAAGGAATAAAGACCATCAGTTCCAATGGATCCTTTTAACAAAACTTGGTCAGATTCTTGTGATTTGACAACACAAACAGTTGGGTGAAATTCAAAATAAACCTTGTTATCCTTGGCAAATTTAGAAACAGACACTAGGTTTTTATTAATATGAGGAACATGAAGCAGATTAGTCAAAATGAATTGAATATGAGGATGAATATAGGAATAAATTTTTTGAGGAACCAAGAGATTGAATATTCATCAGTGACCTGATTTAGAACGCGATTAGCTTCAGAGGCAGATTTCTGGGGAATATCTGGTTGGACGACAAAGTGGTGGAGCTTATGCGCAGTAATAACGCCATCGACTTGCTGATTCCATAGCAGATAATTCTTGTCTGATAGTTTGATGGAAAGTGTATGAATAAATGGGTGTGGGCCTTTGAAACGAAGGTGCTGCAGGGAATGATCCATCTTGGATTGTTTGGGTGAATTATCCAGTGATTCGTGATCGGAACTTGAAGAAGAACCAGAGTTCAACATGAGGAATGATGAGTCGGTGATGCAGCGAAATGAAGCGGGAAAAAAAAACAGGATATTGAAGAAAACAAGAAAAGAGAGAGTTAAATATAAGAACCAAAGCTCTGTGATACCATGTGGAAAACAGAATTGTATGGATCAACTTAATAGAAACTCAGTTTCTCATTCATTGAGAGTTATACACTGTTTTTCATAATATTGATTCTTACATTACAATGAAAGGAAGAGAAGCTTATATACATTTACCAGGCTTAGTTAGTTATCAGTTAGTTATGTAAAACAAACTTTCCTAACTGAATTAGTTACAAAGTATATTACTCTAATCAGTTTAATTGATATGACATATAGAAAGAAGTTAAATGGCAGTTACAAAGTATATTACTCTAATCAGTTTAATTGATATGACATATAGAAAGAAGTTAAATGGCCAATTGTAATAAAGTTAAAGTTGCACAACAGAGTAACCGATGATCGAGGTAACCTAGAAGCTAGTAATCTCGCTCAAACAACTGAACAGACTCCAAGTCCTCTCCTTTCACTCAATTCACTAACACAACGTTGTGGTGGTGATGACGATGATCATAATAATAATGATGATGATGATACATTTAAATGCAGCGGCATCATAAGAAAAAATGTACGGGAAAATCACCGTTGGAACAACACCAATAAAAATTCTGGAAGGAAGAAGATCATATGGAAAAAAAAAACAACAAACACAAATTGAAATAAATGTTAAATTATAGAGGTAAATTTTCCAGTAAGCCATTGAAGCTGATAATGATGATAAACCATTTCAAAGCTGCTTAGATAACTCAAATCAAGACTTTACGGTACAACTGTATAAAACTCCTAGCTATCACATTTATGTTTTAACAATGACACATGTTTGTTATTACAAGCCTTTTGCCCTTACAATAACTCTAACTGAGATGCTTGAGTTCTCCAATGCTTTAATTTTTAACGTTCTCTATTGATGAAAGCATACATGCCAAAATTTTGCAAACATTCAAATTTGAAAATGAAGACAGACCCATTTTCATGTTTTATAAGCATAGGTCCCCAACTCCCCCATGACAAATTTAGATTACTTGAAATTCAATTAACTCTAGCAGGTAAATAGAGTATTTGACAAACATTAGATCTTACTAGCGGATAAGGCGGTGGCTTCAGCTCAAACTTTGTTGTGACTTTAGTTGCCCCAGCTTTCCTTATGCATCTTCCTTGCAGTATTCAATAGGAAAACTTCAAAACTGAGCATGTTTTTCCAGCCAATGAAACAAAGTAAAAGGTCTTATACAATATGATATGACAAGTAAAAGGGATGTTGTTAGTTTGAGGTTGAGATTGATGTTGTAAGAAGGAGAAACCATTCATATTCATATGTATTATCAAAGAGTGGTTGGAACCCCCCTTCAAAATATTTTCTGGAAGACAACAATTAACCCCTGGTTCACAACTTGATGAAAAGACAAACATCCCTTTCCAAGCTATGTTGGCATATCAAGTAGAAATGAGGGTAATTGAGATGTAATAATAAAAGAGTTGAGAAGCAAAAACCTGATTGTTGGAGAATTTGAAGGTAGAATCCAGATTTTGGAAGCCTGCAAACAGAACAAGAAACGAAGTCATATATAAAGAGAATTTCATCTGAAGCTTATCAAAATCACATAAAATTTGGACAAGGGATTTTAACAGTTGAATACCAAGGATCGAGTCATAACAAACCAAAGGAAGGACATTGACATCAGTCGTAAATTTTTGTTCTCTTCCTCTCGTCGAATACCAAGGACTTTGTAGTCATTCATCCACTATGGTTCATTGCAGCCTCCATTGGGTCTTCCTCTTCAAATCTGTCTTCTTCGTCTCTTTCAATTATGGACTCAGTTGAGTTCATAACATAGATATATAAATATAACATAGTTTCATTTTCCACTCGATGCCTTTTAGATCATCAATTCAGAAGTGTTAATTAGAGGTTTTTCAAATATAAATATAAATGAAGCATAGAAGATCTAAAGAAGTACTATTTTACAAATTGGATTTAATCGGCGTCAAAAGCTGCTGCAGTCATACTGTTCGCAACCTCGAAATTGTTCAATCTAAATTAGACCTTCATATTTCAACCTTAGAATTTAACATTTAAAAGAAATTCAAAAACTATTTTAAAATCTGAACCATTCGACGGACTACACCTAATCCATTTCCCTATTTTAAAGTGATGAAAATAATAAGGTATTCATATGATCTTAAACTGAAACTAAACCTATTAATTCCACTTTTTTTCCAATAGGAAACATAGAACACAAAAAAAGCATGGAAAATGAAACAAAAAACCATGTAACACACTGTCTAGTGATTCCATATCCATTACAAGGCCACATCGATCCTATGCTTCAATTCTCCAAACGTTTAACCCAAAAAGGAATCAAAAGCACACTTGCAAACACCAATTAAATTTCCAACATAATCAACAACAATAACAATCTCAATTCCAATTTCAAATTCGAAACCATCTGGTTTCGACCAAGTTGAAATTTCATCATACAAAAAAACAAAGAATCATACGATAAAACATTCTGGAAAATTGGACCACAAACAATTTCACAAACTTCAAAGCTCAAACAACCCTGTTCATTGTGTCATCTATAAATGATGCTTTCTTACATTGGACTTTTGATGTTTCCAAGAGTTTTGGAATCCTGTTGCTGTTTTCTTGACACAAGTTTGTTCTGTTAATAATATAAATTTTCATGCTTTTATGAAATGGATTGAGTTACCTGTTTTGCAGAGAGAAGAAATTGTTTTGCCTGGTTTGCCAAAGATTGAAGCTTTTGAAGACCAAACAAAAGAACGAGCTTTGAGTTTGATAGATTGTGGAAAATACTTCATATGGATCGTTAGAGATTCAGAAAAGGATAAGCTTCCAAAGGAATTTTTCGAGTCATTATCAAAAAATGGTTTAGTAACATGGCGGATTTTTTTAAGGAGCGGGCAGGTGCCTCGGCACCCCCTATAATTAAAAAAAAATTATATAAGTAATAAAAATAGATTATTAAATTAATAGTGACAATTACAAAAATATCCCTCAAACCTGATTTTGGAAAAATAACTTTTTCAATTTGTTCCGGCTCCCTCTCCCTATTTATTAAAATAATAATAATAATAATAAATTAATAATTACTAAAATATCCTTCAAACCTTTATGGTTTTGAGAAACTAACATCTGCCTTTTCAATTTCTGCTCTCGTGTCCCTCCCTCTCTCTCCCTCCTATTCTATCAGTAATTAGTTCATATTACTCTCTGCCGCTTCTTCTCTTCACTTGAACTCTCCCTATCAAGTATCAACAGCTTTTTGTAGCTTTTTGGTAAGTAATCAACTTAAATTTATTGTTACTCTATATCTCAGATTTAAAATTTATCTTCAAAATATTAGCATATATTTTTAAACTATCATGAAACAAAAGCTAACCAATTAAAAAAACATTAATGCACAAGACAAAGAAAATACAATATAACTTCATTATTATTTTTGTATATTATTTTTATTTTACAATATATCATATATGTTATATGTAGTTTGTCTTTAATCTGAGTTTGACATATTCGTATAATTTTTTTAAATCATGCTTGATTCTTATTTATTTTATAGCATAATTTATTATTAACACTAGGTAATGGGTCAAACTATAGTTGATGTTTTATTTTATACCATACTGCCATATAATTGCAAATATATTTTCTTTCCTACATTAATCTCTTTGTTTTATATATCTCATGTTTGATGTTTTGTGTTGTGTATTTTAGTTAATTTGTGAATTATTTTAATTAATTTGTGTATTTTTTTAGTAGTGAAACAATGTTTAAACATAAGAAAATTGATGCATTTTTCAAGAAGAAAGTTTCCGACAAAGTTGAAAATTGCAAAGCTTCAACATCAACACCTGAAAAGCATCATTCCAGTGATCAAACAGTTCAACCAGATGAGCAGCCTTATAAGATTCAAAAAATCACGACGAATAAATTTGATGTCAATTGTTTAGAACGTGACCCCGGAAAACGTCTCCAAATTTGGGAATACCCTGTGAATCAAAGAGATGAAGTTCGAAGAGCCTATCTTAATTGGGGTCCCTATCAATGTGTAATTGAAAAATATCCCCTAAATGGAGACAAGCATCCAAGACGATTTCAAGCATCTTGGTTCAAAATGTTCCCTTCATGATTGGGGATTCTAAATTTTGCATAATTGTTGATGAATCACGTGATGAATCTCTAAGGGAGCAAATGTCTATTATTTTGAGGTTTGTGGATAAAAATGGGTTGATACAAGAACGTTTTTTTGGTCTTGTGCATGTTAAAGACACTATGGCAATCACTCTTAAAAAAGCCATTTGTGATGTTCTTTCTCGGTATGGTCTTGATGTTTTAAATATCCGTGGACAAGGGTATGATGGTGCTAGTAATATGAGAGGGGAGTGGAATGGATTACAAGCATTATTTCTCAAAGATTGTCCTTATGCTTATTATATACATTGTTTTGCACATAGATTACAACTTGCTTTGGTTGCTGCTTCTAGAGAAGTTTTTCCTATTCATGATTTCTTTTCACACTTAACTTTTATCATCAATATTTTGTGTTCTTCTTGTAAGCGGCATGATGAATTGCAAAGTGCCATATTAGAGGAGATTTCAACTTTGTTGGAGATTGGTGAACTTGAAAGTGGTAGTGGATAAAATCAGATTTGCAATTTGAAACGAGCCAGTGATACTCGTTGGAGCTCACATTTTTCTTCTGTTTGTAGTATGATAAATTTGTATAATCCAACTTGTGCAGTTCTTCAAGATATTAGCAGAAATGGAACAGGTTATTCTACATGTGGTAATGCTAATGCTGCTCATAAGCTTATGAAATCATTTGAGTTTATATTGATTTTGCACATGATGAAAGAGATTATGGGAATTACAGATCATCTTTGTCAAGTTTTACAACATAAATCTCAAGATATACTTAATGCAATGCAATTAGTTGATAATACAAAAATATTAATTCAGAAGTTGAGAGATGATGGTTGGGATGATTTATTGAAAAATGTGATATTATTTTGTGAGCAGCATGATATTGATTCCCCCGATTGTAATGCTATTTATATAGAGCGCGAAGGACGCGCTCGTCATCAACATGATCACATCACAGTGGGTCAACAATATAGAGTGAATCTCTTTTGTGTTACAATTGATCAACAATTGCAGGAATTAAATCACAGATTTTGTGGGCAAACAATGGAGCTTTTGAGTCTAAGCAATAGTTTGGTTCCTAAAGATATTTACTAAGCATTTGATATGGATAATATATGTGCTCTTGTAAATAAATTTTATCCTGTGGATTTTAATTATCAAGATAAAATTAATTTGAGATTTCAATTGAAGCACTTTATTCTTGACGTTGTTAGTAATCCAGATTTGAATAGCTTGTCAACTATGTCTGAGTTATGTGAAGCTCTAAAAAAAACAGGAAAGGCAGATACATATTATTTGATTGATCGATTAATTCGTCTTATCTTAACTCTTCCAGTTTCTACAGCTACTACAGAAAGATCATTTTCAGCAATGAAGATTATCAAGACAAGACTGCGTAACAAGATGGAGGATGAATTTCTTGCTGACAATATGATGCTTTATATTGAAAAAGAAATAGCTGAAACCTTTAGTTCTGATTCAATTATCGATGATTTCAAGGCTTTAGGAGAACGAAGGGCGCAACTTTAATTCAATGTAAACATCTCTTTTCACATATTATATTTTTATTGTGTATTGATATTATGTTGAATCTTTGATAAAACTACATAACTTTTATGAATTTCAATTATAATCTTTTAGTTAATATTTGTCGCACCCCCCAATATTTTGAGCAAGATCCGCCACTGGTGACATGGTGTCTACAACTACAAGTGTTGGTTGTTTTGTGACACATTGTGGTTGGAATTCAACATTTGAAGCTTTGAGGGTGGAAGTTCTCATAAAAATATTGTAGATTTTGTTAATGAATTATCTCTCTGCCATGCTACATGGTTAGTTAGCATAGTAGGTAGCTAGACACAACTAATAAACTTTCGAGGTAACTCTTCAAATCTTAACCAATTAGTTTACAATTTAGGTCACAAAAACAAAAACGATTTGACTCATGTAAATTATTTTTTAGGAAACTCTTGTGAAATTAAATAAATCTATTATCTTCTATTATAATAATTAAAATAAATTCATCAAAATTCTTTATATATGTCACATCCTTCAATATTTGTTAATTTATCAAAATTCTGATGTGACACATTCTAAATTTATTTTTTATTCGATTATGTTTTGTGTCTTTAATATATAATGCAAATTTTTTCACTTACCCAAGTAAAATTATTTCATACATTATATAATTTTAGTTTAACTTATCACTCAATGATTCATCGATACATTTAAAAATCTCTAGTTACTCGTCAAAACTTTCATTTCAATAATTCATACACAAAAAAATACAAACTATCCAATATTTTTAAATCATCACAATGCAAGTTCGAACTTCAATTAAATTATATTCATACACACATTATGAATAATATTCACATACACACATTATCATTAGTACACTCTTAAACATTCACAAACTTTTCTTGTCTATAATTTTTTTCGACCACTCTTGAAGTTTTTTGACCGTGTCAAATAATTATTTGAACAATTTCAATGCACACGAATGAATTTTTTCAATATTTTGAATTTAATAAACTATTAATCATGAATGAATATTATAATATATCACAAAGTGCACAATATTATCTAGTGCATGCTTAGATCGAGTGTGAGATTAACAAAATTAAGATAAGCATATAAAATTGAAAGTGTCAAAAAATACATAAATTTATAAATCTAATGTTTCAAAACTAATATAAATTATATAAAATGAAGAAATATTGTAGATAAATATATAGCTTTAACAATAAAGAAATACATAACTATTTAACAAATATATTATTAGAAGAACCACTTCCATAAAATCAAAAGTTTGAATAAACTAATTCCACATTTAAATATATTTTGCATGAATTATATTAGTCAACAATATTTTACTTTTTCTTTTGTAATAAAGTCAACCTAACTTATATGTAATTATTCAAAAATATATTATTTTTAAGTACATAAACACTTGAATATATTCTACTGTAAAACAAAAATTAATATTATTTTTAAATTATATATTATTATTATTTTATATTAAGTAATATATTAAACTCTACTGCGCAACTCGCAGATTAATATCTAATTTATGATAAGATCGGCAACCTCACAATTTTTCTAGTAGTTTACGAGTTTACGATATTATATTTATTTGAGCTATCAGATTTAAATTAGGATTCTATGTAATATTTATTGGTTTTATAATGTAAACTTAAGCTTTTATTGTTGTTGTGAGGAATAACTATTATGTATCGATGAAATTATTTTTTTAAATTGAACTACAATATATTTATTTACTTAAAAATATTTATGCTTTATTATAGAGATAAAATATTGAAATATCCTTATTTTTACGATATTATTAGTAAAATATTCGTGTTTCTGCACGAGTTCACATCTTTACTGTGCAACAGCTATAGCCGATTGGCTATTACTTTATATTTATATTGACAGGGTTGGTTTTATTCCCAAAGGAATATTTGACAAAAAATTTCTTAACCACTCAACTTCACTATCAATCAACTCTAGAACTACAAACTTTGATTCCATAGTTGATATAGAAATTATTGATTTTTTAGTCGATCTCTAAGTAATTGCACAACCACTAAGTGTGAACACATAACCCCTTCCTTATGATTCTTACTCCCAAAAATACACTTGCATCACCCATGTCTTTCATTTCAAATTTAGAGGCAACAAAATATTTAATTTTGATCACAATATTGATCAATACAAATACCAAAAATTTAGCATGCCATCCACATATAGACATATAATAATATGGTCTCCATGCAAAGATTAAATGTAAACACATTTATTAACTTCAATGAAGGAGTTAGACCATCACTAGTAAAAAATTCATTAGATTTTTTATGTCATTGTTTTGGTGTTTGTTTTAAATCAAACAAAGACTTAAAGAGTGTACACTTTTTTTTTCTCTTGACCAAAAATTATGCATCTTTCAAGTTGAGTCATATACATTTTTTCTTCTAAATCATCATTTAAAAAATTATTTTTACATCCATTTGATGTATAACAAGTTTGTAAATGAATGCCAAAGCTATTAAAACATGAGCTTGATATTTATCAATTGACCCAATAAGTTTTCAAAAATATTTTAATAATCAATATTTTATTTTTGAGAAAAATCTTTTATAAATCCACTTGCAACGAACAAGTTTTGCTCATAGAGGTAAATCTACTAATATCCAATTTTTACATTTTAAAATTGAATCAATTTCAGTTTTAATAGTTTATTGGCAAAAGAAATAGCTTTGTAAAATTTTTTGGGCTCATTATCAACAAGATAAGTATAAAAATCATTTTTAGAAGGATGTCTCTTTTCTTTACCTTTTACTTCTCCTTAAATCTTCATTTCGATCTTCAAAATTATTTTCTAAAGGTTGCCTAGAACTTACCTTCATATTCATATTTCAAAGAAAGTATGTTCTCAAAAAATTCAGCATTCTTTGTTTCCAAAATTGAATTGCAATCTAAAACATCAATTTTTAGAACAAAAAATATATAGGCATCACTCTTTTCAGTATATCCTATAAACATAAAATCATAGGTCTTAAAACCTATTCTTCTCTTTATAAGCTCAGGTAACATGACTTTAGCTAAGCACCCCACACTTTTAAATATTTTAAGTTAGGTTGATAACCTTTCCAAAGTTCATAAGGTGTCTTACTGATAGTCTTATGAGGAGTTCTATTTAATAGAAAACATGCTGACAATAGAGCTTCACCTCAAAGGTTATTAGGAGCATGAAAACTAGCTAGCATAACATTCATCATTTCTTTTAAAGTTTTTTTTTTCTTTCAGCTTCCCCATTAGATTCAGGAGAATAAGGGGGAATTATTTCATGTATGTTGGAACTAGGTTTATTCTAGGAATAATTCTTTCGACATATTTTGATGATAACAAAGGTACTTTGTGATAACAATTTCTTTCATTAATGATTTCGTTGAATGTGCAGTAAATACTACTAGGAAACAGAGGAAAATATATTAGAGCAAAGATATCAGAGGAAGTGAAGATGTTAGAGAAAATAAAGACATTAAAGGAAACAAATACGTCAGAGGAAATAAAGATATCAAACTCAAAGGAAGTCAACGCAAAATTCATACTCTGGTTATTACACGCGTTGTGTGCACGCATTTGCCTCTAAAGATTTGTTTTTGAAGTGTCTTCCCAATGTGTCTCTAATGCTTATATGCATTTGCCTCTGGAGACTAAAGCATGTCTATGTTTGACATGCCTTTGCAACGCCTACTACAATAACTTTAAAGCTTCTATTCCAGTTGCTTATGAAGCTCAAGTTTCGTTCGTTTTGAAGACTGCGACTTGCTCTAATATGTTGTCTCTGATGCGCAACATGCTCTAAAGATGCAATAAGGTGACGTTGTCCATCCCACTTATTCTAAATCATGCAGCTCTTCCTCTAACTACCTGAACTAAGAAACACAACATTTAACTCCAATGATCAAGTTATGTTCTAATAAAGAAAGTCATTGACTTTGATCAAAAATCAACGCTCTGATGAAGGTTGAGTTCTTTCACGACTCTGATGGTCCAAGAACATATTCAAATTTGTTCCCACTTCTTTTAAACAAGCGTCTGAAAAAAGGTTCAAGGAGAATTATTTTCGAATGCTATTTGGACATTCTCACACAGAATCGTTCTAGAAGATTTGAATGAAGATTCATTTTTTAATTAATCAAGCTTCATCAATCATTAAACCATATCTATCAAGGTTTATTTTTTGTGAACATCTTTGTTGATCTCGCACAAGGAAGATACACTTAGAATATTCAAGGATAATTATTTTCAAGCAGTATTCAAATATTCTCACACAAAATCATTCTAGAATATTTGGTTGAATATTTATTTTGGAATTAATAAAGTTTCAATGATCATATTCCCAAACCATATCTATCCTAGTTTATTTTTTGTGAAGATCTTTGTTTACCTTGCGCAAGAAAGATATGCACAAAATCAGTTCAATCCCTTTGTAATACAACTCAATAGTTGCTATTCTGCCTCAACGACTTGTAGATTTTCAAGTTAGAAGTTAAGAATACTTGACTTGTAGGGTCAAGGTGTTGTAATGCCCAAATAGTTTGTAGGTTTCGATATGGAAGTTAAGAAGACTAACTTGTATGGTCAAGTATTGTAATTCAGGTTCAGAATTAGTGGATAAATCTTTCTGTGTGAGGAGATTGGACATAACTGTCACGTTGGTAGTTAATCAATATAAATCTTAGTGTTTTTTCCTCTATCTTGTTGCGATGTTTTATTGCTACCTCCAATTTGGTTATCTATTCTAAGTATCTTATACATGAAGAAATGCATGCAAAATAGAGAGGAGTGCCACCATATGGTGATGTAAGTTCAATGTTATAATCACAAAAGAAAACTTTTTGGAATATTAATAAAAATATCTTAAAAGAAAAAGAATATAAAAAAAAATCGTGAAAAATATAGAGAGAAGTTGATGGAACTTAAGTTCCTGTATTTGCAAGCAACAAATTCTGTAGCAAAAGACACGTGTTTATCCTCCTTATAAACTGGTGGATAACTTTTGTTTTTTAATATTAAAATTAAAATCTTCAATTAATAAGCCATTGGTTTTCTTAAAACCACTAGCTCCCTGCCCTGGTTTCTCTAAAAACCTCGGCCATTCTCTCAACTATATAAAAGCCAACAACTAACAAGTCTTCTTCAGAAAAATTACTTGCAATCACAATTTACAATACAAAGATGAGTTCAACAATCAGAGCTTGGAGTGTTGCAGCTAGCGTTGGTGTTGTGGAAGCCTTGAAGGATCAAGGCATATGTAGATGGAATTATGCTTTGAAATCAGCACAACAGCATCTTAAAAATCATGTTAGGTCTATCTCTCAGACAAAGAAACTTTCTTCCTCTGCTTTGATTTCTAAAAGATTGAAAGATGAGAATTCAAGGCAGCCAGAGGAGTCATTGAGAACAGTCATGTACCTAAGCTGCTGGGGTCCCAATTAATTATTGGGGAGGTCACGGTTGAGATTAATTTCTGGGGATCTATTGTATAGTGTATTTTTTTTTTAAACATTATTACTTGTCCGTTACTTGTGTCAAGTATATATATTCATGTAAATTTTGATCAATGATAGTGTTCGTTGAGCATGCTAAATTTTGTTTTCTTTAAATTACTTTTCATTTTCTTTTAATTGAAATTGAATGATTAATTTGAGATGGAAAAAAACTTAGATTTGTCTTTTTATATTAATAATTGCGGTTATGATTCTTCTTAAGGGTTTGTTGAAAACCCAACGTGATACTTGTTGGGTATTGGATTATCTTTCTATGTAGATAAAAGTCCTAATAATGTAGTCCATGTCTTATTTATTTAAGTAGATAGATGTTTGAAGAAAGATTTTTACTAAAAAAGAAAGAAGAAAAGTAAATCTTGTTCCCAATTTTGTCAAATCAAGTCTTAAAAAATCACTAGTTGCACATTCTTTAACCGTTAGATTGATCTTATTTTTTAACAGCATATTTGCAACATTCAGACCTTCGTTTACAATGGTCGGATCAGAGAAACGTGTGGAGAGGGAGGAATTGTGTTTGCATATCAGCAAGTTTTTGTGTGTTTTTCTTCTCTTTGTTTTTTCTTTGTAATCTTTAGAGCTTTGTTATTTTGACTGGTTGTAGGCTAAATTTATGCATCATCTTGAGACTCTTTTGTACCCTTATTTGATTATAGTTTAGCTATTTCGTTAGTTTGGACGACTCGTTGTTTTTTATCCTTGCATTGAGGGGTTTCTACATTAAAATTTCGATGTTATTTATGTTATTTTAATCAATTTGCTGCCATACACACACACACACACACACATATATATATATATATATATATATTTGTTGTTGCTCTTCATGTGTTCTTGCAAGTTGGGGAAATATTATATCCGATGCATATTATCTCTATTGTGTTTTTGTGTTTATTCCCATCAGACCAACATCAGAGATCTTGGTTAAACGATTATTTGACTTGCTTGAATAATAAAAGGAAATATGTATATAAAGATGATATGTTTGGATGGTACTCATTACCATTTGTGGAAGGGCAAGATAGAAGATTTTTTATTTGTGAAAAAAATACATCTTCCTATTTTTGGTTCTAAAAAGCCGAATGATAAATCAACGAAATAATTGAATTTTGAACATCATCAGGTATGTGGTTTTGTTAGGCATTATATAGAAAATAGTGTTTATAATCATATTGCTAATGAGACAAATGCAAAAACTATGTGGGGATAAGATAGAGACTTTATTTGCCTATAAATCAGGAAATAATAAATTGTTCTTGATGAATACTTTCATAAGCTTGAAGTATAAGGAGGGGACTTCCATTTCGGACCACTTGAGTGAATTTCAGGGACTCCTTTATTAGCTGTCAAGAATGGGTATCAAATTTGATGATAAACTCTTGGGACTATTTCTATCATTATCCTTACCAGAGTGGCATTTTAGGTTTCTATAACGAGTTCAGCTTCTAACAGTGTTGTTTCTTTAGAAACGACTAAATGTGGTGTTTTGAATGAGAAAATGAGAAGGAAGGCATAGGGTTCTTCATCTCAATCTGAAGTTCTTGTTACTGTAAATAGGTGATAAGTTAGAAAAAAGAACTGATGGTGATAGAGAAAATAGTAGAAGCAAGTCCAAGTTTAGATACAAAAATATGGAGTGCCGTTATTGTCATAGAACATATACAAAAGAATTGTTTTATTTGGAAAAAAGAGAATAATGGCAAGAAGGGTAAGTAGAAACAAAGAGGTCATGATGATGATATTGATGATAACCGTGTTACTATTGCTACTTGTGATGATTTTGTCAATATGTGTGACCATGAGTCAGTTAATCATGTATTTAATGAGAGCATGTGGATAATTGATAGTGGTGTTACACTACATGTTACACCGAGGAATGAGTTCTTCACATCTTATATTTCAGGTGACTTTGGAGTTTTGAAGATGGGTAGTGATGGTGTAGAATATGGCAATTGGACCCATACACCTTCATAAAACAGAGGTAACTAATAATGAATAATAAATTAGAATCACCAACATAACTGAAAACTACATTAATAAATATAGTTTACAACTTGTTTAGTAGATTCATAAAATATTACATCTTAAAAATAAACGAGGATTGTCTTATTACATCATAAAATAAAACATCAAATTTTAATTTCACAAGTTTGAAACTGATCTTCTGATGTTAAATTCATATATCATGTTCCTTCAACTGCTAAATAAAAAAAAAAGAATAAAGGGGTGAGATAAAAATATTTCAACCAGCTTTAAAAATAAAGGGAGGGACAGTCTTAAAGAATTTCTTTCATAAATATATATAAAACATGAAAAAAATTATGCATCTCAAGTTAAAACTTTCACTTTTAATTTTCATAAAAGTTTTACTTATAATAATCTTTTTTTTATGAGGTCAAATCTTTTCCTTTAGAATAAGGAAAAGTCGCTCAATATATTGATGTGGGACACCAAGATAATTGAGTCGTGATTGATAAAGGTAGTCTAGTCAAACCCCAATCAGCGTCTTGATTGTTCTTCTTTACCCGTTATTCCATGCTTGGAACCACCTGAATGTCCTACCATGAATAAGGTCATGCATGATCTGACTAATAATACTGTATTGAACTTGAGATGTTTTGTATGAAATGTCTTTATTATGTTATGTATGCAATGCATCATTCATCTACAACAATTATAAATAACAGCGATATACTAAATCCATAATAATTTAATCCTAACTCCTTAATTCAAAACTAGAACCATAAGCAGAAAAATAGAAAACATTGGAGTCACGAAAATAGTAACAACATCAAAGTCATGAAAATGATAACAATATCAGAGTGATAATTAATAACATCGGAGTCATGAAAATGGTAACAACATCATAGTCATAAAGAATCATTTGGATGCAGTTTTAAAACACCTTTAAGTGAAAATTTCATTTCCTCACACTCTACTTCTCTTAATTCATAATAACCCCAAAATAGTTTCTTTAAAGAATTTTAGTGTCCAAAACCCTCATGCTAGAAAAACTTAATGTAACAGAACTCACAATTTCACATATGCATCACAGGTAACAACAGTAACGAGCAGAAATCGTGCTCCACAATCATACTAACCTTAAATTAAGGTATCCACATCTAATTAAATTTTTCTAACATATAATTCATTCACAAACATCACACAACCAGAGATAAGTTGCATATATATTCTAAATTAACAGAGATAAGCTGAAATTTTCAAAGAAATCCGTATGTGCTAAATTTTCCTTTTTCCTCACTATTTGAGTTATTTTCTCTCATTCCCTTTTTTCAACCATTTTAGAATATGTAATAAAATTTAATCTCCAATCTCACATGATAAAAAACTTTAACGTAAAAAAGTCACAGTTCATGTTTTAGGGGAGAATGTTAGAGTTTGAGGACAACTTTGAACTTCCCTCTTGAGTTGAACTACTGCATTGACCCAAATTCTTCCTTTGTTGGTTGTTTTCTCCTGTTTCTTTGGTTGAGTCTAATCTTTAAGGATGCAAGGTTGATTCAGATATGCAATGATGGGGAATAGTTTTAGGGAGCCTAGGAATCTTTCAATCTTGGTGATTTGAGAAAGGAAATAAAATGAAGGTTATGTTGCATGCACGAGGAGAAGAAGAATAATATTTTGAAAAAAATGGAGAATTTTTGTCAAATCCAAATAGAGAACATTAGAATGTTGTGAAATAAAATTTGAGGTATTTTCATGGTATAAGGCTTTGTTTTGGAAGTGACAAACCTATTTTGATGGGGTACTACGAATCAGATATAGTTGGAGATATTGACTCAAGGAAAATCCACTTTAGGCTATATCATTCAATTTGAGGGAGTTGTGGTTTGGCAGTCCAGATTACAGAAATATGTAACATTGTCTACAACTAAGGCATAGTTCATTATCATTACCGAATCATGCACATAGTTGATTTGGTTATATAAATTCTTGCAGGAGCTTGAGTTTATTAAGGACAAATATATATATATTATTTGTTGATAGTCAAAATGTTATTCTTGATAAGAATTCGACATTTCATAGTAGCTAGGTCCAAACACATTTATATGAGGTATCATTAGATACGTGATATTTTGGAAGCTAAATTATTGGAGTTGACTAAAATTCATATTGATTATTATAGTTTTGATATGATGATTAAATCATTACCAAGAGCGAAGTTTGAATCTTATTGTGATATCGTCGATTTGACGATTATCTCCACATAATTGTGAGGGGAAATATATTGGATATTGGACTCTCTTGCTATGTAGAAAAAAGTTCAAATATTGTAGTTCATTATCTCACTTATTTAAGTAGAGAAGTCTTATTAGGGTTGGAAGAGAGACTATTTTGAAAGAAATGAGTCACCAAAAGAGAAAAGTAAATTATATTCTTGATTTTGTCAAATTAGTCTCATAAAATCATTTATTATGCATCTATTAATCGTTGGATTATGTTGATTTTTGGACAAAATTTTTGCAACATTCAAGTCTTCCTTTTTAATAGTCGAATCATCGAAAAAACATCTGAAGAGGGAGGAATTGTGCTCTCACAACAACAGATTTTTTTGGTGTTTTTTTCTTGTTGTGTTTCATTAGTAAACTGTAGTGATTTGTTATTTTGGTTGGTTGTAAGCACAACTTGTACATCATCTTGAGACTCTGTTGTAACCCATACAAAATAATTTATTATAATTTTCAAAGTCAATACATTAATTTGTGCTAATTCCCAATGTTTGATGTGCATGATTTATATGAAATGCAATTTTTCAATGCTTTTGTTTCTTGCAACATTTTGATTATAGTTTATCATTGGGGACTAATTAAAATTAAATGTCATATTAAATATGATCATATGATATTAATATGAAGTTCCTATAAGATTAACAATGTATGAGGACTCTTGAAAATTGATATGAAGACTATCAATGCATGAGGACCCTTGGAAACCGAAATTAATTGTCTAGTATTCAATGTTAATTTAATTGGACAATTACTGCTAAATGGGTATGTGTGTGATGCGTTGGGAGGTTTAGTAATGTTGTTTAGTTGCTATTAGAGTTGTATATTAGAGTTATAGGATTATAAAAATCCTTCGTACGGACACACGCATATTTTTATGACAAATTAATTGGGACATAAACATGTTTTATATATGTAATTTTCCACATGTTTTGGGCTATGTATTTCGACTATTAATTTTGAATACATAATTGCAATTAATCTATTGGTTTTCTATAAATATTAAGAGTTGGTGTAAATTAATATAAGTAATGAAATTTTTTATCTTCCAAAACCGTCCAGAATTTGAGTACATGAGATGCATGTGCGTTATGAAGTCTTGTTTATTAACATTGTGAAGTGAATAACTAACTAACGTTATGAGCTACTTGATGGCTTAATAGGATTAGAGAATATAATTATCTCCATTCATTTCAAAAATAATATATATATACTCATTGATTTTCATTATGTTATGGATTTGACTTTTCTCTATTATATTTGCTAGCGTGTCATTAGGCTTCGCATCAAAGTACAAAATCAAAATATTGATCAATAATATGAATGAATGTACTATAAGATGGGGTAATAATAGAAAATATTTTTGAATCAAAAAATCAAACACCCTATTCTTTTTCCTTTTTTGTGCCCATCTTGTGCCAACAAAATATATATGAGGTAATCCATTAAATGTAGAACAAGTTTTGAACTGGGATCTCAAATTTGACTTGAGTCTCTTCCAAATATGAATCTTCTTCCCCAGTCAGATATCACCAAAACCCTTGTTCTCCAGCTAACTTGTTTGCTGCATGTTTTGAGAAATCGTTAGATGATGAAATAAAACTCATATCCTCTACACTTGAAATGTGCAGCAGTTTAATACGGTTGTTGCACCGTACAACAGTGGTAGATGGTCCAATTTAAATAAAATGAAAGCATATATACCAACATTCATTAAATTAAATACATTGAATTATAAAATACCTTGCATATACTGAATACCATAACCATTGACTACTTTGACCAATTGAAACCCAATCTCCTGGAAGCTGAGCAGCAGTTTGTTCTCCACCAAGAGGAGCAAATTGTCCAAAATGCTTGTACCTTTTGTTCATAGGATGTTTGTTTAGGTTAAGTTGTTTTTCAATCATGTACTAATTTGATTGCAGACACAAAAAGTAACCAAATATCAAAATGAATTAACTAATAACTCATGTTATATGATCAACTACTAATTAGCCACATCAATATTTTATGTCTCTCAATTATAATATAATCACAATCTAGATCACATCTATTGTATTTAATTAACCACAATTTTCTACTATACAAAGGATTTGATGTCAACACTAAAATGGGTCTTCTCCATACCTAAAGGCACGAAAACGATGGCGTCCTATTCCCCTAAACCTTAGAGGGCCTTCTGGATATTTCTCACACAACTCCATCCGATTGAAACAGTCTGCAAGATAGGCTCCTTGTTGAGCAGCAACCTATAATTTGTCAGAATCACGGTGAGTCACTGTATTCTAGCAAATCCAATGCGATACAAATTACCCTTATGTTTTTAGTAGGAAATATATATACATATATCAAATATGGACCTGAGCTGTTGCAGGAAGATTTTTCATCTGGGAATCAACTTTGGAAAGAGCGTCTTTAAAGTATTCAATGTCCACTTTCAATGAGCTTTCTTGAGATTTTTTTAGCAAAGTGGCCATGTCTTTCATTTGATTCTTCTTTAAATAAATGTCCACTTGTGGATACCTCTCAATAATGTCGCCAACAACATTTTGAAATTCTTTAAGATCTAACATTCCTGATTCGTTCTTGTCTGCCTTGTTGAATATCACAGCTATATCTTCCTAGTAAAATCAGTATACACAAAAGTTCTTAAAAAAACTAGAAGACCACTAAAACATCAAACCAAAATGTGTTGTTCAAATGTCCATGATTTTCAATAAAAATTAGTAGTAGTGTTCTATAAAAATCATTAGTCTAAGCCTTAATGAAAAAAAATAGGATAAAACTTAAAAATCACGAAAAAAGCAATTAAAATTAACATTTTCTTATATTTCATTTCAAAGAGTGAAGTAAAATTTATTTATAAATCATTCTGAATGAAGTAATTAAGAGTAAAAACTATATTCAATGTATGGATTGTGCATACCATAACTTTACGTTGATTTATAGTTGCACAATCACCTAAAGCATATATGTTGTCACACCCTTCCACCCTTAGCCATTCATCAGTGACCAATGCACGTCTATTAATCTATCATACAAAAAAATTAAAAGTTAGAAAAATTTGAATAGTATATAAGACTAACTTTAGAAACTTATTAAAGTAGTTGTATTAGTGACATCAATAATATCTCGTCAGTAAACAAAACATTAGATTAATTGATTTTTTATTTTAAAATTGCATAATATAATGTGATAGATTGAATGTTTATAATTGAACTACACTATTAATGTGCTATCTATAAACTCTAGAAACAAACCTGACCAAGTTGTTTCATAAAATCAAGTATTTCAGGACGAACACCAATACCAGTTGACCAAACAACCATACCATGAGGCATAGTAACAACTTGACCACTTCCTCTTTCTTTGGCAGAGATATCTTTTTCACTAACTTTTACAACCATTGATCCTAACTTCACATCAATTCCATTTCTGTTGAACTTTTTTTCAGCAAATTCTGTTATTCTCTTGTCAAACCTGTAATGAGTATTCAACAAATTGTTAACCATAGGTTCACATTAAATAGACTTGACATCTTTGAACCATATATAATATTTAAATATAGCAAAAGAATATACATTACATGTTTAAGATATGATCACCAGCCTCCAAGAGAGTAATCTTGACGTGGTTTATAAGAGAAGGATATAATTTAGATAGATCTTCATGGACAAAGTCATGTAACTCTGCAGCAAACTCTACACCAGTTGGACCACCACCAACAACTACAAAACTCAGAAGCTTTTTCTTCTCTTCCACTGATATAGAAGGGAGGCTTGCTCTTTCAAAAAGGTTAATCACTTTTTGGCGGATTCTTAGAGCATCTTCAATTTCCT
Organism: Cicer bijugum; assembly: GCA_037974875.1. NCBI lineage: Eukaryota > Viridiplantae > Streptophyta > Magnoliopsida > Fabales > Fabaceae > Cicer > Cicer bijugum. The sequence continues at coordinate 3,106,680 of JBBPBT010001444.1, forward strand.
AATTCACATATTCAAGAGTAGATCAACATATTATAAAAAAATCTTTTGACAACATGTTCGTTATATATTATAAAAAAATAAATTGATTTTGGCATTAATAATTTAGTGATTTTTAAGAAAATTGTGAAAAGTTATTAAAATGATTTTTCTCAAACAACATAGCATCTAATTAAAATTTAAATTTATATGCAGTCCTTAGAGTAGATTGCTTACCTTCAAGAAATAGGCATTCTCCTGAACACCAGGTGTGTTAAAGGTATTAGAACGACCTCCCATAGCTATTATCAAATAATCATAATCAATTGAAAATTCTTCTATGCCATCAAGCTTTTTCTCTTTACCAGCACGGCAGTATACTTTGTTGTTCTTTGGATCGATCTTATAGCATTCAGCTTCACTGAATTGAACATTTAATCCACTCTGTTGCATGGCATCAACATAATCATCCTCTTATAAGTATATATATAGGAAAATATTTAATTGTTTTTTTAATCCCAATTTGGTTCCAAATATGAGAATTATATATACCTTTCTGCTGATATTTCGAATTGGTTCAACAACACTTCGTGCCTCCACTGTGCCACAAGTAACACTTGGTAACAAAGGAGTGAATGCAAAATAGTTACGTGGTGAAACAATATGAATATCATAAGACTGATTTTTCATGGTTTTCACAAAACTAGTTCCAGCCCAACCAGTTCCAAGCACCACCACCTTCTTTTTTGGGCTTTGATCCCCACAATCACTATATGCTGATCTGGCATCATTGTATGCCACTAGACCTCCACCACTACAACCAAAAATACAAACATAGGTAAAGTTATAAATTATAAAAAAATATTGATTTTTTTTTAGCATGCAATTTTTTTTCTCCTCAATATTCTTGTAACATTAATTGAACAATAATCACAATAACAACAAGTTTGAGAAAATGTTGAGACCTGATGATAGTGCATACAACAACAGATTTGGACCAGGATGGATACTTGTGAAAAACCCTCGAGGCTGTGTGATAGAATGAAGACCAACTCATAGTGAAATCCTTAGGTAGCTAATTTAATTTATCTTCTTTGGTGTTTATTTGTATGTCACTTTTTCACACAGTATTGTGTTTTCTTTGCAAATGAGATATAGGAGAAGACAAAGAGTGCATGCAAAATTGGAAGAGTAAGAGAATTTTTAGGTTGGAGTTTAAATACTAAAACACCAAATCAAAGTTGTTACTGCCACGTAGTATGTAATGCATTTTCATTGTGTTCTTATGTTTACTTTATTTAATCAAAATATGTAATATGTAAGGAATAGATCTCCAATTTATACGGAGTTGAAAAATATTGTATGGCCCAAAAGAGAAGATGTTGTAAAATATTGAAACAGGGAGGTCAAGGAAAAGCTGATAATGTTGACGGCTTAATTCTCGGATCTTAATGTAATAATAAATCATGCAACAAACATGCCTAGTTTTTTGGAGTTATTAAATAAAAATTTGTTTAATTTTAATTGGGTCCATTATATTTTGATGATTAGATCAAAATTGGGATAACGTGAGAGTTCAAAGCATTTAATATTTTAGTTAGATAAGTTGCAATGAAAGATCTCGTTAATTATATTTTTTTTAGATGATTTAAATATGTATTTGATTTCGTAAATTATTTTTTTTAGTTTTCTTAAGGTTTTTTTGTTTGAATTTAATACTTGTAAAATTAGAGGGGATCGATTTTGGTCTCTTTTAATTTTTATTTTCTTTATAAAATAATATTAATTATTAAATTATTAATAAATAATTTATTAATAATTATATATAGCATTTAAATCTTTAATATATCGAAAATAATGATGTGTTGATGTGTATTTATAGGTTTATGTGTCATGGGCCTCATAGTGATTTATTAACTCTTTTTAAGGACAAAAATTGATTCTTTGATTTTACAGGGAATAAATACAAACAAAAAAAAATGTATATGGACTAAAATAAAAAAATGATATATTTGTAAAGATAAAAACATATTTAAATCTTTTAGGATTATGGATAGGTTGAACCTTAGATTCATCACGTCTCTCCGGAATTTTTTATCCCATAAAATCAACTTAGTTCGTGTCCGAAACTTCTTCGTGATTTTTATCAATGTTTTTTTTCCTGATCAAAGTTGGGGTATGATCAATAAAAGGAGATTGTTAATAATACAATGAGTACTATTACCATGAATATCTTTGTCTATACGTTCATTACAAGAAATACATGAATTTGTGACCAACTTAAAAAATATTTGTGGCGTAAAAAACTCTCACAAATTATTGACAAAAAACTTTTACAAATATATATATCAGTTTCAAATCGATTATTATTAATTGTTGAAAAGACCCTCACAAATTGATTGTTATTGGTGGCCAAAAAAGTCGTTACAAATCGAGTATTATTTGTGGTCGAATTTTGTTTTTTGTGACGGCCAGAAACAATCACAAATTTGTTGGAGGGAATTTTTTTTTTTTTTGATTTGCGGCGGCATTTACCGTCACAAATTTTTTTTTTTTTTTTTTGAGTATCCTGACAAGATAGACTAGCACAAATCCATTAATAGCTGTTGCATTTTATGGTGTTTGGTCTACAACAAATGTCTTATTTTCTCACTAATATATGACTTTCATCTTTCTCCTTTTTATTTTGTACCTCTAACTTTTCTCTATATATTTTTTCTACATTCTCTCTAAATTTTATTTTTCATTTTCTCTAAACAAATATTTTTCTAAACCTTCTATTCAAAAACGATTCTAATTTTTCTAACTTTAGATTATTTTTTTCTTTTCCTCTTGAGTTTTAGTAAGTGTTTATTTTACGTTAATTTTGAATTTTGAATTATGTATTTAATTAATATTAATTTTTGAAAAACAATAGTGTCTACTAAATTTACTTTGGGGATATGAACAATAAAAAGTCATCATTAATAACTCAATGAGT